>VZTL01005453.1:13377-56299 GCA_013400535.1 Scopus umbretta
GGGGGGGGGAGCTGTGGGTGTTTCTTTCCACCTATCCTTGTCATCTCCCACCTCGCTGACTACTAAATGATTAAAAATTGAAAAGTTGGGAACAACCCTCCCTCAAAACCCCACCACTGCTTTCAGTCCCAAGGCAAAGGAGTGCTGCTGATGGAGAAGAAATGTCAAATTCGTATAAATTAGGGGGTTAGTGGCTTCCTTCCGTGCCTGCTCAGTGATGGCACTGCTGCCCAAAACAGCACGCGTGGCCCTCAGGTGCTGCAATGCCTTTGCAATGGATCGATCGCTGGCTGGCTGCCTCCCTGCCCAAGACAGATAGGAAGTGAGAAGCCTTCTGTTCTTGTAGTAGGAGGTATAGTTTCACAAATAGAGGGTCAAGACATTAAAACCCAAGCAAACAAGAGTGCAGATTAGACTGCCTCTTAGAGGAATTTAATAGGNACATTGGCTTTCATACCCACCTCTCCATTTTGAGTGCACCAAACAAAAAATTACTTTGATTCTGCTCTCAGTGGGGAGAAAAAGTAAAATAAGATTGACTTTTCAGGAAATCGCTGACATTGTTCAACTGATGACATTGGATTAAAAAGGTGGTTAAGGTTTGCATGATACTTGTGGGTTAGGAAGCTCGGTGGCACGTTGTGGGCGCTGGCGGAGCCCTGGAGCTGGACGCAGCCTACCTTGGGAGCCCAGTGCTCCCCAGCCGGTACAGGGGAGCCCCGCAGCTCCGGATGGTGGCTCCTGCCTCACCCGCCGCAGCGCTCTCCCTGTGTAAAGAGAGTTGGATGGGTTGTGGAAACCTGCTAAAGCTTCGAATTAAAGTTAATTTAAGTAGTATGTGTGAAGAGTTTTATGAATCGATTTCAAATGACCAAGAAGTACCGAAAAAGCATTAAACCTAAGGAACTGTTTTAAACAATAAATTTAAGCTTATGAGAACCGAATTACTTCGTGTTGGGAGTGCGGCTGAAACGTCGGCTGGAGGTGTGGGGGGGAGATGCACCCTGCGCTGCGGGAATCGCCGGCTCCCTAAGGAGTGCCCTTGAAGTGAAGCTCTGCCCTGCGTGTGGAGGGGCTGCCCCAGCTTTCCCCCCCTCAGGAGCCGGCTCGCCGCCGCCGAGGGGCGGGGGAAGGTTCTGGAAGGCGGGCCCCAACGGCCGCTGTGCGCGGCCCGGCGGCACGAGGCCAGCCCCGCGGCAGGGGCGGGAAAGGGCCGGTCCCTCAGAGCGGCGGGGCCGCCGGGCCTGCCTCACGGCGGACCCCGCCGCGGGTGGGTTGGGCTGCCCGTGGAGGGAGGGAAACGCACGGGAGGTGAAGAGGCAGGCGTGGGGCGGGCGGAGAGCGCAAAGGGAGCTCTTGGGGCAGTCCTGTAGAGAGTGAGGTCCCNCGATTTATCAGTGTATTTTGTAGTGCTGTTTCAGCAGAAGTTTATCACGCTAGCACCATGTTCTCTGCCTGTACCTGGGGCAAGAAGCTGTGCTGTGCACTTTCTGTGGTCAGGCTGAAGGTCCGATGCATGTCTGCTCTCTCTTACGCTAGGTTTTGGGATGCTCTGGGAAGTCGATCAAATCAGCCAGCTCGTGGGGAGTTTGCAGCCTGCAACAAGTAGTCATTCGTAGTGTAATGGGTGAATAACTCTGTGAGTGTGCAGTCGTAGCAGGCTGTCAAAATGTTCTGGGTGGAAAAACAAGCAAACCAAACACCTGAATGCATTAAGTGTTTAACCCGCTTTGCATGGACTAGGTTAGAAACAGCACCACTAGCAGTAGTGCTGCCATGTTTGCAGGGAGGTAACAACTTCTAGGAGGCATGGGCCAGGAATGGTAAACTCCTCAGGGCCAGAAGAATGCGTCTAGCTGCAAGTGAAGATAAAATAAGATAATGAAATTAGCTTAGAAGTCTCCTGTTTAAAAGGTGTTCAATGGATGTGATCTGTACATACACATTCTATATTGGTATATTTTTTTCCTTATGGCATACGTAAGGAACAAAATGTATCTCAGCTCATGGCCCACTAGTCAGTGTTTTGGTTCCGTGAGTTGCCTTTCCTAGACAAGATATGCATGTTGTGGAAGGCTGGCATATGCTAGGCTGCTAAATATACGTAAGCTGCTTGAGATACAGAATGAGCTGTGGCTGAGCTGACATTATTGAAGCCATAATGTTATTTTCACAGGATACACTGGTCATGCATCTAAGTGCTTTTAAATGGGCAGTTTTATTGATATTTAAAGAAAACTCTTTACTCAAAAGACCCTATATAATAGAAAACCTGAGGAAGTTATAGCTGCTGACTGGAAAGGTTGGTTATTTATGCTTACCATAAGTAACGTGCCCATCTTCTGAAGAGGTGTAGAAATGTCAAATGTGTAACTCAAAGCCTTTTTCTCTTCTTTACCTCTCCTTGTCAGATCTCAACCACCTCCACACTGTTAAAGCCAGGAGCCCATTGTAGTGACTTTTCCCTGCAGGATAAGAACCTTCAGGAGATGCTGCTGTCTCCAGAGTTGGTGATACAATCCAGCACAATGAAGAAATCCATCTGTATACTAAAAGGTATCAATAATAGACAAACCCTGGGCTGTCCAGTTATTTAAAAAAACAGGACTCTGTGTTTGGTACTAATGTACAGAGGGAAGGAAAGAAACAATGTGAGAGGCTTAGGGAGTAAATATTAGGGAAAAAAAAAAAAAGAACAGAAGAGAACAACAACTTCTGCACTGCTCTGTTATGAGATATGCCAGTGAAGCATGCATGACTATATAAAATGGATGGAAACACAGGGAAATAAACTTTTTTAGGTGGGATATTGATAACAAATAACTTCTTGTTACAAGTCTGTCTTCCCTAACTGCATATAAAATGTATAATGCTAGTTCTGCTGATGAAACCTTGTGCTTAAATCTCAATATTTCTTAGTTGCTGTGTTTCATTCTGTGCAGAGCTTCATCTTTCATATAAAAAAAAAGGAATCTTCTATAAAGAGTCCATTGTAAGCTTTAGTGGTGGTGATACAACCAGTGGCACATTGTTTATTTTCAAATTCTCTTGGAGAAAAAAGAGATTTAATAGTTGACTTTGCAGTTTTGTATTATAATTTGACAGTAAAACATGTACTAGATGTAGTTATTTTTCTTTGTTCTTGGTTGCAGACGTATACGTAGAACTGATAAGCAAATTGCTACATGTAAAGTAGAACTGCAATGTGGAGTACTGTAAGCTTTTTTTTTTCTTGCATGTTTCTAACAGTTTTTCATGTTAGATAATCACGTATCTTTCTCCTGGCATGATAATATGTAAACTTGCCTTTTTAAATACTCCACAGTGGAGCAAAAGTCAGAATGTTTGTCCTTCAGGAGTCTCTTTACAGACCTGGATAAACATTGCAGAGATGCCCGAGTCATTAGGGGTTTGTTCTGCTAGCTAGGCAATTCCACCCCATCACCCTTTCAATGTAAATAACTATCCTTAATTAATGGAAATGCAATATATACTAAGTAGTGACAGACCAAGTAAATTACCAAATGCAGGGTAAGATACTGTAGCTCTGTTGATGGCATCAGATGAGGATCTTGCTCCTTCATCTCGTTAGTTTAGGCCAGTTAAAAATGATGTGAAGTACAAACGTACAGTTTTTTACACTGTACAACAGCATTGAAATGAAATACATTTTAGACTTTTGTTAGAAATAAGTAATTGGAAGCACAAATCAAGTTATTTAGGCATGTGAATAGCTGGATTTGGTATGCAGTCCAGAACAGTTGTCTCCTGTACCCACAAGCTACTGACAGTCACAGAAAGGAAGGCCAGACTTTGAAAACCCCTTTCTGACAATGCACAAAGAAACAACTGGGGGTGAAATTAACAATGAAGACAATGTTAATCCTTCCCCATTCCTGCTGTTGTGGGGATGTGAAAGGTAAATGTAATTAAGTAAAAATTGAATTTACCATCTGCATGTGAGGCTCATCTTTTCCTTTGCCTTCCCTTCCCTTACTCTACTCCTTACGTCTTAAAATCTCTTTTTACTTCTTTTTCCTTTATGCCAACCACCAATGAAATGCCAAATACCACTAGCTTGGTTTAATTATTCATTTCTTTGGAATGACCCAAATGTAAAAATAGAGCAATGCAGCAGGGACGCAGGATGCTTTTTGTTCAGCTCTTGTCTTCATGTTCTGCCTCCCTTTCTCCAAATGGCTGTGTCTTTCTCCCTTTCCTTCCTCAGTATGTTTCTCTCTCCTTTGTTCAGACTCAATAATCCTTTAAAAAAGTCTTGGTGAGGGATGGAGGGAAAGGAATTGGGCATGGGAAGTGTAAGATTTCATAATGAGAAAACAGAAGGGGGAAGCCCCCAGAAATTTCACAAATTATCCTGAGGAAAATTAAACTGCAGGTGGTGTGGGGCTATGTTCTTTGTAATTCCACTCTGCTACAAGAGTGGTACCTGCCTTTCCAGTTTGATGTTGCTTTTGTTTCCATTTTCTCCTGTCTGTCTTCACCTGCACTTACTGGTTCATGACTTCGAAAATAAGCGTTTTGCAGCAGGGACTGCTTTGTGCTTTTGTGTGCGGGTGTGGTTTCCACATATTTGATATTACCAGGTTGATGGTGATAAAAATAGAAGTCATTATTGCTCTCTGGAGAACTCTTCTGAAAATTTGAGACTGTGCTCCTATTTAAAACACAGAAAAGACTGACTTCTGTGATAGCAACCGTGTTATTACAGTGTTTGGGCAATAGATGTATATTACTTCTTAGGTACACCGGTACTACTACTTGCAGAGTAAGGAACCTACACAGAGCTGCTCGAAAAGGTGACCTGGCTGTATGCCACCTCAGTTCAGTTCCCATGTTCCAGTTCAGTTTCAAGTTAGCTTGGGTATATGCACTATGGATGCTTACAACTCTTCCTCCTGTACAGGGGGGAACAGAGATGATGATAGTGACCTTTTTTCTTTGCTACTAAAGAACACTGAATGAGAGTGAAGCACGATACTGTGGGTTAAAACATTTGTTGAAATGAACCTAGCCCCTGCAATGGCTGGATCTTTTTTGGATGGAAATGTTTTTGTCATGAATGACAGCTACACTGGATTCTTTATTACAAAGGGGTGTTTTCATATTATTTGTAAAATAAGCGGTGTACCCTGCATTGCACTGTAAAAGCCTTGTATAGGAATCATTCATGTGGAAGACAAGTATGTGCTTTTGGTACAGCATTTCTCTAAGTAAATCTGCCTGCCTTCTGGATGCATCTAGGCCAAAAAGATGATGGTCTCACAATAGTGATGTATGGCACAGAATTCACCGATTGTGGTGTAAAACAGCAAAACAAGATGGAAGAGAAAGTGCAGAGGCTTTTAAGCGTGTGGATGAATTTTTCTTCTGCATTCTTTCTTTTGGGTAGTTGAAAACGTAGCATTTCCGAGCAGGATGTTTTCATGTGTTTGGTTTTTTTTGTGTGCTTTTTTTTTTTTTTTTTTAAATGATGGTGTAGGAAATCATGTTAACAAAACCATTTTTCTCCTGCTAAAGGGGATAGGCATCTTTTAATTCCTGAAGTGATTCTAAAGGTCACTAAGACTCAGGGACTCCATATATCTCATTGCTGTTCTTTCAATCTATTAGTTGCCTGGGCCTGCCAAAGAAACAGGTAGCTTATTGAGAGAGAGAGATATATATAAAAAAGTCAAATTTGTGTTTGATTATTGCCTAAAATACTAATTGGCTGCTTTCCCCTACATAATTCATTGCCGTTTTAGAATTTCAGATATTGCACCTTCTTGCTGGCACTGGTCTGGACTTCACTAGAGAGTATCTGTGATCACATCAGCACAAAAGTATAGAAATTTTTTTAAAAACTGAAACCCAAAATACCTCTTGTAGGAACAATACCAACAGCAGCTCAAACTTGTTCAGGATTCAGTCAGAACATTCTAAGTTCACAAGTCTCATGAGCAGGTCTTCTCCAAAGGCTTAAGAGAACATTGTGGGAGAGGTGAAATCATACATAGACAACAGAGGGAATTGGAGTTCTTATGCTTTACCTTTCTACTGATAAATGTGCTGTAATACTAACCAGTGATTTAGATCACTTACTCCTACTGTAACAGTGTAAAATAATGTTCAGGTAGCATCTGTATTATTAACCTTTCCCCTCCACTCTTCCAGTTCCCCAGCTACTTCTTGGCCCAACTGGAAAAGTGGCAGCAATGTTACATACACATGGACAGTATGTGGCTGGCTGGCTGGCTAGCTGGGTGGTCTTTCCCCCACCATGTTGTTTAACCAGGCTTGGAGCAGTCCTGACTAACATTAGGTGCTGCCCCTCAGTGTTTTGCCACAGGTGTAGCTTCCCCGAGAGGACTCTGGGTCTGAATGCTGAAGAGACGTCCTTTCTTGTCCTTGACAAGAAAGGGGCAAGTATCACTTAGCAGAGGATTTATTTAACAGCTTGCTTGTATCCATGGAGTAATATCAAGCAGTGAAATGTTAGTAAGAAATAAGTTTAGCAGAGGATACTACTTTCACACTGCCCGGTATTAAGCTGTAAAAATCATCCCTGAAACATGCCTCCTGTGATGGAGTTACAAGTGGGTTATAATTCACCATCTATTTCTGAATGTAGCGATATGCAAGAGGAAGAAAGACCACTGCAGCAGGTGACGTGGGAGTGGAGAGATTACTGAGTAAGAAAAGCTAGAAGGAGCAATTACTTTTCATGACACTAGGGAGTCACGTTTCAAACTTGGTTTATAATTGTATGTACTTTACCTGTCTCTGAAATTCTCTTACGTATATTAATGTTATAGCAATCTATATGAACAAGATGGGCAGTATGCCAAAGGGGGTTGTAATTTTAAAGTACCTCCGTGTTGTTATTGGAGAGGGGAGGAGGATATCCACCAACAGTGTAATTATGTGGCAATTCCAGGGAAATTGATTATTATTAGCTTTTTATGATCACACTAACAAAGTCAATGATCCAAGATGAAATAGCAAAAATTAGTGCTTGAACAATATTCAGCAACAAGATATCACCAGGTGAGAGTGGATGTATCTGGAACCAGCTAATTCCTGAAACTGAAATGGCCATCTCCCACCAATTATAGTGATGGATGTGCTCTATTAAGGCCTGACCCACTTTAATGGGGGACTCCCAGGATGAGAGGCCATGTAAGTATGCAATGACACATACAGTATCGAGAAGTGGGTGGGTGTTTATTCTAAATACCCACATCACTGGGGTATTTGCACCTTTAACCAACAGAAAGAATTACAGGTAGTGAATACAGATCAATTTCTTCAAGTTGGTTATTGCTTTAACAAAATCTTTTGTCACTTTTTCTAACATCCATCTTCAGTCCCCCAAACATAGCACAGAGACTAGATACCTGCATAGTCAGAACTATCATTTGCCAGCCATGTCTTCCCCTTTGAGGCTCTGTGGTTTTACAAATAATAATTAAAAACACTTCTCTGTGATGCGAGAAGGCTTTTCTAAAAGGAGAGCAAGTTGCCGCAATACAATAGCGTAATATTTTTGAAGGTCATAATAATAAAGTAGGGGAAAGAGAATAATCATTATTGCTCTTTCTTGTAATTAGTTTGCTTTCCGATATCCCACACTGCAACTAGAACATTATTCAAGAACACCCATCACAGTGCTTAACAAGATTTAATGTACATTTATTCTTAACATGTGGAACATATAAAGATTTTATACTGAATAAATGAAATTCATTAAGCCAGAGGAAAAGGAGGAATTTACATCAAGTTTTTTTCTTTTTTAACTACATTATCTTGAAATACAAATGCAGATTCTTGTCGCTGAAAAATCTTTGAAGTTGTGTTTCTTCCTTTTTTTTTTCCTGTATATATTTTTTTTGTCTGTAGACTGGTAACCATTTTCTTAAATCAATCCATACGTAACCATTTCCACACCTTGATTTATAAAGCAAATTGTGATCGGCTGCTCTCCCGAAATAGAGCATGACTTTATACATACAGAAACTTGTACATTACCCTCAGTTGTTGGTTTTCTGTGTTGGGTTTTTTCTTTTTTCTTTTTTTTTTATTATTTTTTGGAGATATGGCCCAAATGAAAGAAAAAATAATTCTACTATCACTTTGTAGATACCACATCATGAAAAAGAAACTAAAAACTTTGTACTAAAAAAAAAAAAATGAGGGTATGTTTAATGTACAACTTCTATATACATCACGGCCCTTAGGCGATAAAAAAATATTTTAAAAAATGATTAAAGGAATTGTGAAGAACTGTCATTGTGGAAGGTCAAAAAAACAGATGTAGACAAGACAGTTCTGGTGAGGAAGCAATTGATGTTTATCATCAGGTTTTGTTTAAAAATCTTTTAACTTGACTTTTTTGTTTTGTTTTGCTCCTAGCCTAATGTAACCATTTCTCCTGTGGAGAAACCAGTATCATTTTGTATTTTGACTACTGACTGACACCCTCCTTGATCCCCTACACCTACATCACTAGAATCTTCTATTGCACAGAGCTTTGGGTGATGGTATACAAGTTTTTTTTTATTTTTTCCTTATTTGAAAAAATAAAACACACAGGAACTTGGTATGTTGGTTATTTTTCACCTTTTTGTTTCAAAGTGGTGAGATTTTTTTTCCCATCATACAATGGTTTGCCATAACATTTTTTTTTTTTAAAAAGTCACTAGTTCGCTTCCCAAAAAATATGCAATACAAACATGGAAAAGAACATTGAAAAGGATAATCTATGGAAAAAAAAAAAAAGTGTGACCTTTGAATGTACTAGACAGCAACTTTGGTTAAAAAAAATAAAATAAAAAGATGTACTTATACACATAGACAGCAAATATTAATTTCATAACTGTTCAAATTAATAATTTCTTTAATTCCCAATTGGTAAATAGTGAATGGGGCAGAGGAGCAAAGATTCTTTTTTTTTCCTTCTTCCTACGTTGGATAAACAAGAACAGAAAACAGCCAGTTATATGTGACCCTCTAATCTCCACTCACACATGCTTGGCTTCTCACTTATGTCATAACTGCCCAATCTGAAAAAGTACATCACAGATGACAGATGCAACCAGAGAGTTCAGGACAGCAGATATTGAGATATCCAGCAAACGACCCTCGTGCAAAAGGAACTCTGAGCGGTTCTCGTCCACTCTAGCCATGGCCAGCAAGGCCTTGGCTGCCCTGCACATCATGTCTACGCTAGGTGGCTCCAGAGGTGGAGGCTGCATGTGCATGAGGTTATGCTGGCTCTGCTGGTACTGGGCCATAGTGACCCCATCCTCCAGGAAGCTTATCAAGTTTCCGATGCTTCCCTTCTGCACAGCTATTGCCCTTGCTGCTAATGTGTCCCCCTGGGCAAGGTTCGATAAGAGCGCCATGGACATTTCTCGGCAGACCGGGTTTTTGCGGTCCCCAACGTACCTAACTAAAGTAGCATAGAGTTTCTCCTGACGACTGAATGGGGGGGTGGCCAAGATAAGGTCCACATTATTGTCCTGGATACTGAGCTTACACAGGGTCTCCAGCACAAGTCTCTGAGGCGAAAGAACTGAGTTGGGCCCCACGGTTGGAAAAGGATCCTGTGCCTCCGCGGACGGGCACACCATCCAGTGCAGCAAGCCATCCAAAATTGGCAAACAGATGCTTTCTGTGTAAGCAGACAAGTCTAGCTGCCCAGAAATGTTGGCTAATGTGACCAATGTATTATCCCTCAAGACCTCGAGGCAGTCCCACCACCACTCATCCTTGCTGCAGGCCACCCCTTTGTCCTCCTCTTCCTCTTTCTCGTAAGTCTGCGGCGCTCGCTTTCTTTCTGGATGCTCATGGTGAAGAAGGATCAACTTTCCCAGGATCAGCACCAAGCCTGGATGTTTGGACATTTCGGTGTCATTGCCAGGCACAAAAGACAAGCTACGGACGATATTTGACACACAGATGCAGCGTTTGGCCAAGGAGTCTTGCCAGTGAGTTATGGTGCATAGAGGAGTCTCATCCCGGCTCCTTGGCTCATCCTCTAGCAGTTTAATATTCCGGTGGCTTTTGGCTTGATGGATCCCAAAGGGAAATTTACTGCTTTCTGTTTGGGAACCAGAGTTTGAGTCTTCAGGCAATGCTCCTGGCCGAGCTGAGAGGACATCATCAATGGTTGCTGTTATACTTTTTTCTTGTTGTTCCTCAGATTCACCTTTCCCCTCCAGGTCCTTCTTTTTGCTTGGAGAGTTCGAGGGAGGAGGGGCTTTCCTGCGCGGAGGAATCTCCATCTTGCTTTCAAAATGAGTCTGGATATGCTCAGTTGTGTCGCCACCACCAAGCTGCCAGTGGAGAAGTCCACTATCAAATTCCTGAACGCGTCCAAGTTTGTCAGATCGGTCAACAACAAATAGATTATTTTTCTTTACAATCTTTATTGGCAGCTTGTCAAATTTACTGGCTTGTTTTGGCCTCTCGCTTGGATCAGCAATGGCACCAGGAGTGGAAAAAACAATGCTCTTTTCTTCTCCTTCTACCTTTTCATCCTCCCCCTCCTCCTCATCTTCATCAAAATAGTCAATACATTCGTCGTTCTCCTCTTTTCCAGTATCCTCTGCCAAGGACTGGCTATCATCTTTCTTGGCTGCTTTGTGATCAAGTGCTTTGTGGCCTGGATCTCCCACTTCATATTCCATAAGGATTCCAAAAATGTCAATCAGGCATTTTCTAAAATATTCTACTAAAAGCTCAAGAAATCCAGACAACTGAGGGGAGAAGAAAGAACATAAAAATCAGATAAATATTTTTGTTGGCATGGAATTTTATTAGGAACACTGATGCATACATCTGTGAGTATTTCCCTCCTCCTGCTGTGGACTTGTGGCTAGGTCCTGCGTGGCAGAAGTTAAGCAAAGGAAATTCTTCTAGTGTCTGTCCAAACAGTATATAATGTCAAACTATCACGGCCCCATTTACTTAAACTGTAGCAGCTATGAGAAATACAGAACTTTAGTCATATGTCTCCTTCAAGCTACAGCAGACATCTAGCCTAGCTGTTCTGTCCTTTTGGAAGTGTCTAGTATTCTTAATTTTCTGTACAGAGTACTGACGTTTCTAACTCACTCAGTTTGTACTTTTATTAGATGCCTAAAGTTTACAATTCTTCCTCTCCTCCTTTGTCTCTCAGGTCTCTAAAACCAGCTGTCCTGTAGGAATCTGCAGTTTGGTGTCTAGATACTGACATCCTAGATTAATATCCCATCTCTACTGGAATAGTTCTATGTTTGCCTGGCAATATTTAAAAACTGTTACTGGAGCCTGGTGCGGTTAAGTCACCCTTCGGAGACAGTTTTCATTTAGGTTTAATCCTCTTAATTAACTTGTAATCACTTTCTTAGGAAAAGGCAGTAGTTGGACTTGGTATTAGTTTACCCTCAGTGGCTTTGTTATTAAAAATTCTTTGCCTTTATGATGTATCCAGCCTGATTGACTGGCTTTTAATGTTTTTTTTTTCAATCGTGGGCTAATAGGGTTTTAGCAAAATGTATCCTTTTGTCCATTCTGTATTCTCTTACAATTGCCAAACCCTCGAAGAATTAAGAACAAACTGATGCTTATGAACGGCGGGAAATCAGTCATCATACGGAGTCCTGACTGCCATTGGAAATAGAATCCAAGGCAAAGATAACAACAACAAAAAAAATTTAAAATATGACTGGTATTCTGTGCAACTTGCACAGGGCGCATTAATGCAATTTTTAATAAAATTCAGAGGAGATTCACCTCACTTAACTTCAAACATCTGCAACAGTTACACACCTAACCTAATTGTCTGGATTCCTTTTATAACCAGTGGTCTTTTACAGGCCATTTCTAGGGTATGATTCATCTGACCTATTTTAGATCTCTACTTCAGGATGAGATGAATCATGCTATAGATATCCCTAGTTCTAAAGTTAGGTGGGTTGAAATGTACCATTTGCGTCTGTATTTAAAAAAAAAGGTCATTATATTTAAAAAATGATGTTACACTATTAGTAACCAAGGAATGAATGGAGCAGAGAAACTGAATATTTAATTTGTACAAATTTTAGATGATGTGCATTATCAGCATGCCATCTATTACTACCACCTAACAGGCCAATGGTTAGAGCAGGGCTGAAAAATGCTGGGAGATAGGGAGGCAAAAGCACACGCTGTTAAATCCTGTGTTACTTGCATCCTGTGAACAGACAGTGGATTTTAGCCTTTAAATTGTCAATCTGGTATTTCTGTGCAAACTTAATTTACTGGAAGAAGAAACCAAACAGAAAATAAGCAATTAAAAAAATCCCACAGCCTAGTATGGAACTACTGAGTAAGACAAGTAGTCACCAAAAGTCAGCCTCAAATCAACTTAATATAGTTTTGCAAAGCCTTTTACGGAAACACAAGTTAAGCAAGATTACTAACATACTGGTGTTTTCTGGGATTGTCCTTGTACTATCATGAGTGTGAACTTACATGTTAGTCTTCTGTCAGTGCTAAAATTCTTACATTCCTGCATGCTCCTTTCTACAAGAGATACCCTTCTTTCAGGCTTATTATTTCCCCCATTTGACCTAAAGCTATCTCTTGTTGCTGACTGTTATGAATCATAAGAAGGGAAGTTTTGCAATATTCACATGTATGTTAATGATAACCAATTTTAAAGGACTTCAGCGTTTTTATAGGTATCTTTATTTCAGTTTTCTTTCCTTGGAAAGTTGAGAAGTATACTGCTTTCCCACCTACCTGAGAGAGGTTGAAAGTAGCAACAGTGCTGTCATCATACAGAAGAATATTAATAGTGTCTAGCGCCCAGGTACTTTCAGCCAGAAGACCAGATTTAAGAGACATCATCACTCTCCAGGCCTCAGGAGTTACTGGAGAAAGAAAGGAGAAGTAACACAGCATTAGTGCATCCTTGGAGACTGTTAATGAGTTCTGAAAGATTAAACTTCGACATTCTGAGGGTGCAGAATTTCAAAGGAATAGTTACTGAAACACTGGCTAAGACTCTGCTTTCACCACTTAGTCCTAGTCAGTTTTTCTGTAACTGCTGCTCAGCCTTAATGCTGGAGAATGTCTTAACAGGGCTGTTCTCCCTGACTTTGCTGAAGCCGAAATAATTGTACAAACTTAGGGAAGTTGACTAAACCAAATAATTGGTAGAGGTAGAAAACCGTCAGGTGTGTGAGAACTTGAATGTATGAAATCAACAGGAATTCAAGATAAGACGATATTTGGGAAAGAATAGGGGGAGAAACAAACATGACCTATAATATGGAATAAATAAATGGGCCATTCAAGGGAGACAGAGACTGTAACTACACAGCAGAACAGCACGAGCTGCTGCAGAACAAGAACACAGAAAGCTCTGCTCAGCTAAATGTTGTATTGGTGATTTAACACACATTCAGAAGGACCTTTCAACACACGTCATTTGGAAATCTGAGGCAAGCTTCATTTTTAATGCATTTCTGGAGATCTCAGGTCTCCATACAAAATATTTCTTTCATTTCATGTCGGATTGTCTGGGATGAGTTTTACCTATGATCCTCACTGATGCATATGTTATTACATTTTTATTGAAGACAATCACATTATAGTTAACTATTGGTCAAAACAGTCTTCAAATGTAAAAGAAAACCAAAACCAAAGTCCCTTTCTCCCAACCTAATTCAGTATTCGGCTTTTGTTTTGATGCTTACCAATATCTTTTGAGGTAATCTTTCGTCTTGGTTTTAAGACTGGTTGGGATGCTTCTACAGAGCCTGGGGGGAAGGTAATTTCTCGCCTAATTGGAGGTGGTTGGGGTGGAGGTCCTGTGACCTGTGATACTGGAACTGTGGGTATAACCTTTTGCATCTTCATGGAGGGTAGGAAAGGAGACTTGCTTGGAGACATGCGGTTTTCTAAAGAGCGCTGGAAGGATGCTGGACTTGGAGCTCTAGAGATGTGGTTTGGCATAGAGGGTGGCGTCTGGTAGGATGACTGAGGAGGTCTAGTGATAGGCTGCATGGAGGCTGAGGATGACATGTAAGAAGGCTGACGTTGGTTGACATGAGAAGGCCACTGACTCTCGTGGTTTATCCTCTGGTCAGGTACCATCATATCATCAGTGCGATTCATCCCTGGATACGGTGGAGCCTGTGCAGGGCCTCCTGGACCTTGCCTATTCTGGTAAGGGTAAGGCATATCATTTCGTGTTGGCCACATGTTCTGCTGAGGACCTTCACTGGAGGATGATGACTGCATGGGGCCACCAATCATCTGGGGAGGTATTCCATGCTGCTGCATTTGTCCTGGGCCCTGCATCCTTTCCCTGTTATATGGATACGGATACTGTCCCTGCATGGGCCTCCTGTCAGGCCCTGTGTAAGCGTTGCTGTACTGGTTATACATTTCTTGTTGCTGGTTGCCATACTGCATGTTATACATATCCCCTTCATGGCGTTTGGCTGGAGGCCCATACATGCCGTCCATGTGTCGCTTATAGTTCTGAAAGAAAATGTTGGGAAGAAGATGCGTCACTTCTACTCCATACACAACACATGTATTGGCTGAAAGCTCATTTAAAAAGCTGAAGGTGCTTAGTTCTAGAGGGATTGTGCTGATTCCAGAGTCAGGCATGCAGTGCTATGGTTAGGCTTGATCCAGTGTTTTCTTTTTAAGCCTCTGTTTTGCTGCGCTTATAACTTCAGACTAAAAGGAAACTTATCCTTGGGCCAAATTTTCTTATGCTTGCTCTCATTTTCTCCCTTTCCCTTTCCTTTCCTATCTGTCAGATTAAATTCCACTGGTCATTTCAGACATGCATGAAAAGGCAACAGTCCTCACCAACTAAAATATTTGTATTTCTTTTTTATGCTTAGGCTACTAAGAAGAAAAATGTTCAAAAAATTCAAAACCACTCAGTGAATCTTTTCAAGAGACAAGCACTGAATAAACTCTTAAAATAACAAGACGTGCTGCAAGCATGATGTCTGAAACACTGGATCTCACAATAGGGCATAGGCAACACACAGTAAATTTATTAGTAGGAGAAAACATTCTGCTGCATTTGCTACTCTGTGTAATCCCCAGGAACATGGCCCTGTTTGGGCAACCATCCCTCTTCCCGAATCATCCAATCACATTTAATTTACTGTGAGATTATTACAGCAAATGGTCACATCCAAACGTTCTGTTCTAGTTTATGCAGGTTCCTACCCTGCTGATCAGTAATGAATTAAGCAATGTAACTAACAGCTGCCACCTATGGTTTATTCCCTCTTTGTTTCTCAGCCTCTCAAGTGGGGAATGTTGTGTGAGGTAAGCTGTTTTACCTTGGGGGGAGCCGAGTTGTTTTTAAATCATACAAGCTTGTATGTATTTATGTTTAAGACGGCAGAACAAAAAAAGACATGTTGCAGTTTGAGGGGAAGGTGGTGAGGTTTGCAGCGGTCCTTAGTTCCTGTGGGAGTTTGTTCCACAGTTCAAACCACACTGAGTGCTCTGAAGCAAAAAATGTGAATTAAATGGGTGATTTTTGAATATATGATCTATGGCAAATTCAAAGTTACGGCTCCCCCGGAAACTGTAGCTCAGTCACATTGCACAATGTATACTAATGTACTAGAGTTAAGATCAAATAAAATTCTGTATGTATTCAATATGGGTCAGTTAAAACAGCTCTGGGATTCATAAACTCATCTTCCAACTTTGGTGCACATAAAGCCACAACTACTGTATTGCATGGAAGTATTTTTTTGTTTAAACTTGCTATATAGAGCTGTCTGGCTGTCTGAGAAATACCTATTTTCAGCCTTCCATAAACTACTTGCTATAGTAAATTCCACCCTTGGGGCCAATTTATACATTAAGAACTGACTTGGCAGTTGCCACACCTAAAAAGCCGGTGTTTGTTTTGCCGCAGTGACTCAGAGCGCCTAAAGTAGACACTTGGGAATGAGGCATGTGCCCTTTTCAAAGCAGTTCAGCGCTCTTGGGTATGTAGTGGCAACATGCCTTATGGTACCCGATGCTGAGGACAGTGACACACCTGAACTCCCTCTCCTGTGTAAAGGTTCAGCAGGAGACTCTACAATGCATGTCTCTCTCCACCTGGGATGTGGAATTCAGAGACCTCGCAGAAGACGAAAAGATACCAACACAGGTCACCTGCTGTGTAATAGCTCTCGGGGTATGAGCATTCGTACAGGAATTGAAAAACCTGGCTCAAAGTGCATCATTAGCCCCAGGAATTCATGCTCCAAGCACTTCCTTCCCAGGTCATTCCCTAGCCTTCAGGGTGTAGATAAAGCTTTGAAAAGGCCACTGTTCACATTCTTCCTGTACCGCTATAGAGTGAGATTTAGGAAATTGCAAATAAGCTAGTGGCAACCTAACCTCTAGCTAAATGAAGAAGTGGAGTCCTCTGGGAGTGGGAGGGAGAGGCTGAGGCTGGCCAGGATCCTTGCCCTTCATTCTTCACTGCTTTTTTGCATTAATGCATTCTGCGTTCAAGAGTCGTTGTACAGAGCATATAAACAGCGCTAAGGACAGGGCCAAATATATTTTTACAAATTCTAGCTGTCTCTTGCTTAAATGAACATGTAGTTAATATATTTCCTGCATACGTTAGCATGGAATATCACAAACTCTTCTGTTACATATCTTCGCAATTTTGCCACTCAATCACCTAGACTGCTAGCATACGCTCATCATAAAGAACAACAAAACAGTTTTTCGTTTACGCTATTGTAGAGATGTTATGAACCAAAGAGATAAGCAAGAAATTCTAATACTGAAATTTCTATACATTGTCAGTACAGTACAATCTAAGATCTCCTCTTTTTGGTTTCCCCCCCACTGAATTTCCTAGTAATAAAACGCTATCCCAAACTGAAAAGGACTACCTGAAATTGGCTGAAAAATTTTAATTTTTATATTATAAGGAAATGCTTTCTATTCTGGATGCTAACTTCAACTTTAATTACTGTATGACTAGAAATGAATTAATAACACACAGGATGAAACTCTGATCCTGCTGAAGTCAGTGAAGTTTTGCTATTGATTTACCAGATGGGATTTTGCCCACAGGGTATTAATGATACACCTAACCAAAAAACCTTATTAATATAATCTGTATTTTCAAAGTTATTACATGGTTAGGGAGACTGGAATGCACAAATGTTTAAACTATTTTTAACACTAATAATGTGCTCTCTCATGTATTTGTACCATATTATTACTAGAGATAACATGTGGGGAATATGCTATCTGATCTACATTGAAGATAGGTATCTCATACGACCTGCCACAGCATTCTAGATAATTGAGAATGCTGCATGTGTTACTTTGTTCCATTTTTCTGTTGGGTTCACTTGTCTGCATGATATTAAGTTAGGGCCCTTCAACCTGGTAGCCAAGCAGCTTTCCTATTTGTTTCTGGAATTGAGGCAGAAGCACTTTACTAGCTTACGAATTATACTTTCCCAGTCTGCCAGTTATTAACTTGGGACAATCACTTGATACACGTCCAGAGCCACAGAACATCTGTTAAAATTTACACTCTTCCAGTGTAATGAACACATTTTCCTGTAGCTGCACATACACTGCTTATCCAGATATGGGCTATGATTTTGACCAGAACTACAGTGGTCCTTTGTGCCAAAAGACATATATTGTATAAACAAATTTTTGAATGTATACAGAATTTTGGGGTGACATTTATTAAGTATTATTAATATAGCTGCTTTCCCCTCTCCTACCTGCTGCTGTGGATACATTCCAGGCTGATGTCCTCCATATGGTGGCTGTCCTGAGGGAGGTCCTTGTCCTGGATACTGCTGCCCATATGGTTCATGCCTAAAATGAAGCATTCAAATCAACACTTAGAGCTGTTGGAATGTCCAAGCCACCAGGAAAAGCAAAGTACTCCGATGATCTTGCACCTTGAAGATATTTTCCATTTGAAAACAAGGTGAAGGTACAGTGTGGTATGGTCCTGAGCCTGATGTAGTAAGCTCTGCTGGAGCTGGTAGTGGAAGGAAGGAGATAAAGCAGAGAGAAGAAAGGAGGAGCAGTGAAGATGCAACAGAGAGATTTAGAGGTAACAGTCAGGAATGGGAACTGGGTATGGTCAGCAGAGAGGTAAAAAAGGCAGCTCCAGCCACTGGGAACCCATCTTAGGTGGAAAAGTATCTGCTGTACAGCTCAAAGGTTGCAAGTCAAAATTCTTGTGTTTTAACAAGTCAGTCTCCAAGCAAGCTACTTTCTGGATTATTTAGGAATATAGTCAATTTTTGACTGGCAATTTAAAGTGAAATTGTGATTTTAGTCTGATGATAGTGACAGAAAGCGAGTACAAATTTCATTACAATATGTAACTTTAAATACACCATTGCTGAGTAAAAACAGTACTCATAATTTTGCTAATGTTCATGTAATTTTTAATTGAAGCTACATAAGGAAGCATACACATAAGAGGCAGAGTTTCATTGCACTTGGAAACTTACCTGCAGCCTTTAAGACCTCTGAGGAGCACTAGAGTGCAACTGCAATATTTTTAGTACATCTGAATGAAATTTAGGTTGCTGAAATGAAGTACTTGGAAAGTAATAACATTGAAAAATAACACTGTATTGCAGACCAATATGTCAGTAATTCTTCTCTTACGTTACCAGTGAGAACACGTCTATAATGTGAGTATAAATATGGAAGTAATGTATCAGGGAGAGTCAGAGAAACAGAGGACTGGTGAACCTGACATGTTAAAAGAACTAATGGGACCTAATTTTGCCGAAAGCATAGAAAACTCGCATTTTTTGAGAGTTGACCAGAGTGAAAGCAATAGCTGTTCAGTATCCCCTAAAATTATGATGTAGATGGAGAGAATTTACCTAATACCAGTTAAAAGAACAATGTAACTGATGGGAATTGTCTACAGTTGTCCAAGATGGTACATGCAAGAAGATAAAACTGAGCAAAGGTACTTATATGTTATAGATAACGGAACACTTTCTCAATATTCACTTTGTTAGCCACAGGATAACCACAAGCCAGGTGAAGTTGTGGAAGCTTCAGAACTGGTGTCATTTAATGCTGCTCTGGAGAACTTGGGCCTATAAAATATGTTCTAGTTCAGTGTTGTCAGGGAGATACACAGGGTAGGATGTATATTCCTTTTCTAACATGTCTGATTCTATATGGCTACACGAAGTCAACCGATTGACCCAAGCCTCCGCCCCCCCGAGAAACTGAACCAAAGGTAAAAGCCTAAATAAGAACAGACAAAACAGAAGTAACACACCAAGAGGCCACGTATTCTGTCTATGTGCGCTCACAGAGGCTGCTAGCTCTCATTAGCTGGTTATTGCAGATATTACAAACAGAGAAATCAGTGTTCACCTTTGCTGGCCAGGGTAACGATTAGGAGAGTACATGCTTGGGTCACTGTTTGAAGGCACCATGTTGCTTTGACCAGGTGGTCCCATACTGCCTTCAGGACCCAGCCCATGATCCGACCTAAAAAATGACAAAGGAAACCTCATTCTGTAAAAAGCACTTATTCTCCAAAATTGCCAACAAGATAAACCAAAACACACCCCTTAAAGAAAACATTCTCTTGACTTATCACCTTCCACTGGAACTCTTACTCTCACTGACTCCCCAGCAATGTGACCTGTTGAACAGCATGATTACGCTTGTGTTACTCTACACATCTACTGCTTCAAACTACTGACTGAAAACTACTCCACCATTGCACTTAGAAGGCCCACACTGCATCACTTTGGCTACCACCAGGAAACAAAAAGTGAAGCGGAAGTACACAGCCTAATGAAAGTAAAAGTAGGAATACAGCCAGAGCTGCAAAACCTATGGGAATACTTAATGTATCCCAAACCAAACCATTCTGCTTGCTATACCAATGCTTAGACATCAGTGATTTTACTGATTTTTTTTTTCCCCAAAGCCTTTCCCAGGATAAACACAAGAGGACCAAATTTATTTTGTGTAGTTCACTGAAAGACAAACTTATGAGGGTCCTGATGGACAGACAGCTAAACTGGTGCCCCTACGGCTCAGACAACAGACTTCAGACTCTCCAAAGCCAATTCACTAACGGACCACAAACCAGACGTATTTAGGCTGTGCATTTTGTTTTTTTGTAAAAAGCCCTCCAACAACTGTTTGTTTAGGTGAAAACATGGCCAGAAGACTAACTCAAGTGCTACTTTATGCCATCACAGCCCAGCTGGCCCAGCAGCCAGCTGAAGGCAGCTGTCAAACACACCCACGTGCTGATCTGCTCCAGCTTGAGTGACTTCTAAGGTGTGACAATTCCTCCTTACTAATTTCTGTGAACAGCTAGACTCAGTCATTATCAGTGGTTCGACTCCCAGAGATTTAGTAAGAAGCTGTAGGAAACGTAGGCTGCTATGTTCTCTGCAAGGTTTCAATAGGAAAATGAGAAGGGGGGAGAGAGAGAGAAGATTATTTTCACTAACGGGCTTTGCTTTTTGCTGAAGATTGACTCACCTCCTGTCATAGCCGCTTCCATATGAGAACTGCTGTCGCTGGCCCATGGTCATGTTGGACATTGCTCCAGATGGACTCTGGTTATACATATCTTGTATTCCACTGTTAGGCATTTGTCCAGGGGTCATGAAAGGCTCATTGCTTCCAGGCACTGTAACAGTAAAGGAAATTAAATATATTATTCTGGGTGTTTGAAGATATCTTTCTATTAAATGATGTATTTTAAAATAATGTTCAGATCCCTAACACTGCCAAGGAGAATTAGCTGGTGTCTGACAAGCTCTCCAGGGTCTGATGAAAACACATGAAGCAGCACCACTACCAAGATGACGGTTATAATATTAAGGAACTGCGCGTGAGGAAAGTAATCTCATCCTATGGAACTGAGCTCATGAGGCACCAGGCAGCTTCTTCCCTGTGGTCTTCAGAGCTGAAGATGTACTCGCTTTTGTTCTTTTCACCCCGAACCAATGCTAAATATGAATGCAAACATAAACCTTGCAGAACAGATGAAAGCGAATCTCCTAGCTTGGATTACAAAGCCGTCAGAATTGGGCTCTTCTGTTTCCCACAGAGCCCTCACACACACATGTATACTCTAATTTAGTTATGGAAAGGATACTGTATGCTAATGTAACTTCTCGAGCAGGATGGGCATATTCTACAGGTCCAAGAAAAGGCACGTTGACCACTATTACTGGATATAAATCCCCAAGCAAAGAGGAAGAGACTCTTGTCCTTTAGTCCCTCATAGCAGACAGTGAACAGAGACATTTCTGTTTCAACAGGATAAATGTGAAATGTACAACAAAGTGCAATAAACCCACTTAATCTCACACGGATGTAAAACCTAAAGTGTATCTAAGGCAGAAAGGGTTTTCCCTTCCTCCAACTGTGTTATGCTAGTGTCCACAGTCCAGGCAAAAGGATTTAAAGGGAAGGTTTAAAAAAAAAATCACATCAGATTAACAATCTCTTTTAAAGGCTCTCCCCACTTCACATCTTTCTTCCCCTGATTTCTGCACCTCTTCTTCCCATTCCTCCCTTTTGCTCCCTTTTAGTTCCCACTGTCTTAATTTCATATCCTCCATCTGCTCTTCTCTTTGCAGCCACTGTGAGCCATGCTTGTGTTCTTTCCTCCCACTTTCCTATACACGAGGCATGCAAGATTGATTCATTTTAAAGCACATTTTACCAAATCCAGAAAACCATCTGTAGGTTAAGTGCCCAAAAGGACAAGAGTCAGGTTTGACAATAATTTTCATTTTTGCTTTCTAAAAATAAACAAACTTTGAGTGTGTTTAACACCTTTTGTCAGGGGCTGTCCAAGTGAGAAAAAAATTAGCTTTCCTATTCTGAAAAATGTGTAAACCAAGACAGAGAGCATTAGGAGACTTGGCTCAGTTCCGCACAGTGAATTCCCAGTTCACCCTACTACAACCAGGCATGTTGCTTCACCACTTCACACTCTGAAGTCCAGCATCTGATTTGCAGAGTGGCTAACCACCTTCAAGAAACATACGGTGTTGCACAAAATCTAACCCTATGAATTTATGCCATTTCCTGAAATGCGTTCCTACAAACATTTTTAGGATTCTGTTAAGTCTAAAATAAACAGTGTGACTCTGAGAGGAGAAAATATGACCAGACCAGAATGAAACTCAATTGCGCTGCACCTCTCTTTTCGCTACAAGAATACTGTTTTACCAATGGCAAAATCAGCGAAGTAAAAACGCTCATTCTGATGACTAGAACATCTTGATTACATAGAAGTAGGGAAGAACACTTAAGGTCCCACAAAGAAAATACCTTTTCTCATTCCACCAAAAGGATCTTTGTTCGGCTCGTATGGCATCCTTCCCATCATATCTGGCATGTTTATTCCCTGCTGGTATGGTGCATTTGGCGTCATGGAATTTCGCTTCGGGAATGCTGAATCACTTACATCAGAAAAGGGATCATGCACACTAACTGTGCTGTTTCTAGCAGAAGAGAAAAAGGAGGCATTAACATCATCATGTATTCATAAGAACTGTGAAAACAGACTGGACTATAATACACCTAACGCATGATGTTGTGGCAGTGATCAGCGCAGGAGACATCTGAGGAAGGCGCAAAAAACTTTCACAATGGACCATCATTAAAAAAATCTACGCATTTTTTTTCCTCGAGCTTATCTGACTACTTACCTTAAAGATCAGTGTTTTTAATCTAATTCAACTGTGCACGTTCCTATTACCCATATAAAAGTCTAAACTTTTCTGAAATTTCACTAAGCTGTTTGCCTCACTACCCCAAGGCAGTGAACTCCAACAAGTTAATTGTATGCTGTGTCAAAATAGTATTACTTTTTATCAGTTCCATATTTATTACCTTTCAAATTTACCAAGCACCCCATTGATCTCCTACTAGAGGAAAGACTAAACATCAACACTTGATTTACCTCCCAAATACCATTTACTGTTGCAGAGAGGCACTAACCTTTATGGTTGCAGCCAACTTTATTCTACAGCCTGTAAAAATGTGGCTTAGAAAATGGAGTTTCCCTGATAACTATTAGATTAATTCTTAATGCAAAAGAAAATTTTTCACATAGTGAAGGAAAAGTCAATCTGAATTAAAGATGATTAAAAAAGGTTCTTGTTATCCTTTTTTGCAGTATTACAGATGGAGAAAAAAAGAAACTAGGCAAGTTCAGAGTGACTCTGTACATAGTTCAGAGCTCAGCTACGTTCCTGCTGAAGTCACCAAGAACTTTTTTGCCAGACTTGAGTGTGCTAAGGGTCCTTAATGAATGGTGAGAAGGCTTCACTTCAGATTAAGCTGGTCTGTGTGACTCAGGACGTAGAACTGAAAGGGATCTCTTGGTCCATCCAGCTGAATCCTCTGCTATCTCAACCACTGTTGTTATATACGCTTTTCATAATTTGAATTCAAGTAACACCTGAAAACCACACGTTCCTCCTTCCTGAGCATGAATGTCTGGACCTGTATACCAGAGGAGGACAGGATAAAGAAGGCTGTGGTTCTAAGTTGGTGCTGCTGGGTTCCATCCTCCTCTCCACTCTTCACCCCCTCACACTGGTGCTTGTCTTGATCCTTCTCTGGTGTTTAGAAAGCTAATGCAGCTTCTACTCCTTCCTCCCTTTCCCTCTCTCCCCTCCAACAAGGAACCATTTTCGGCTGCTTTTAAGGCTCTGACTGGTTCACCACAGAATCAGAAGACTGCCCAAGCAGCTGGGAAAGGGAAAGACTGGCTTAAACTGTTGTAGAACTACAGCCCAACAAAAAATGAAGCGAAGCCCTTTTCATACCTGCCACCCTGCATAGGTGTCATCTGTCCATGAGGTGTTGATGCTGGTGTTGGGGGCTTCAAATCGCCTGGCACTTCTGTCATGGAATTGCTACCAGTAGACTGTGGAGTCTGTGGACCTTGCAAGGAACCAGAATTAGCTGGGAAATTAAAGCAAAAGGAAATATTAAAAAGTAGCAGCCAAATTCCTGTGGAAATAATCATCAAGGAGAGAAACTGTTTCTTTCCACCATAAGCCTGCTTATACCATGCATCTCAGTATTTTGTAACTTCCCCAAAATCCTCTGAGATCAGGATATGCTGTGCAGTAATAGCCATCATCTTTCCTAGAACCACGAATTAAATCTGCAGCCTGAAGCAACGCGAACAGAAGTCATCTACATGAAGGATCATTTAAATCAGAGGTCAGGGATACAAAGTTAATTGTCTATAGTTTACAACAGAGTAAATGAAGGTTGTTCTTTGGCGCAGCTTCTTTATATAATCACTATCACAACACTTATAAGGCAAATTTCATCCATAAGCTTTTCCTCACAAATTTAAACTGCTATATTAATATAAATATATAATTTCATTTACTAAAAGGCAGCCATTTCCATGGTGAAACATGGCAAATGATTAGTGGCACACTGCAACACTATGCCATCTTTGAGACAGCATGGCAAAAGATTGTCTTTAGGAAATGCAAAAGGCAATCTGGGATAAGAAGAAAGCGATCACTGAAAGTAGAATTTGAACAGGAGGCTATAGCTAATGCTCCTAACAAAACTGTAAAAATACCAGCGGACATCTTAACATAATGTAGTTAGGGTCACTGTAGAGCACATGTAACAAGACCAGGACAATTCTGCAAAGCATCTGTTTAATCTGCAAAAACTTCTATGTTGAGATCTCGGAAAGCGAGAGAGTACCTGCACTACTGTCCTCCTTAACCATGGTACATAGCTATGTTCTTGATACGACAACAAGCGTGGAAAAGCATGTACTGTTCTATTCCAGTGGGACTGAGCAGTAATAAGGGCATTAAATGAATGCATCACATAAGCTAATGATAAAATACATCCTGACCACTCTCTTAAATTAGACACTGAAGTTACTATTCTCATATGACTACTGAGGAGAAACACCTCCCAGCCCCAAAGATCTGACACAGTGGTTTTCTGATTTAGAAGGTGATAAGTGGGAATTAGTAACAACGTCCAAGCATGGGATCTGAGTGGCCTTGCAGCAGAAATTCTACCCAAGGAGAACTTGGAGGATTCAAATCTTTAGATGCAATTGGGAAAAAAAAATACCAACAGAAGAAATTCACAAATCTAATAGACTCAGAAAGACATGGCTTTGGCTTGAGAGGTCCTTCTTTTTTGTGAACTGTCATGTAAGCATTTTATAGTGCCTGACTATCTACGTTCAACAACCAATTAACAAAACTTTAAAAATTACTGTTAGAGGGAAAATTGGAACAAGCAGTATGGGCTTTTCTTCTGTATGTGAAAGAGAGAGTAGTTTATAATTGACTCAGAATCCTAGAACACTCATCATCTTGACAGGCAGAGCTTGTTTTTAACTGAAGAACACCTTTTTTATATGTGTTTCATTTATATCTGTAACACATGTTCCACTATCTGGAAATCAGCTTCAGTAGCAAGTGCATATGTAAAATCCACGTTGCACAGACCACATTGTTCTTGTTCTCAGCTTTCTGAGGCATGTTTGGATTATGCTTACATAGTAATGAGGTTCAAAAAAAGTTTAAGGAAAGCTCTCTGATTGCATTAATACAGCAACAACAACATTTGCAACAACTAATGCTACAGTTGACTGAAGGCTTTCGTGATATAATAAAACAAGCCAATATGATAATTAAAAAAAAAAATCATGTTCACATAAAACGAGCCCTTTGTATATATGACCCCTAAGTAAACCCCTGAGCTTTAAACACAATTCTAGATTACTTCTAAAAAGCTTGAAAGCATTTCTGAGTTAAGCCACACATTGTCACATATCATCTTGTTATATGAGAACCATGTAAGTAAACATCTTGGTGTACCCATATAGTTACTATAAAATATAGCATTACCTAACCCTGCATATTTCTCTTATGGTGGGCTATTAGGCAGCAATTAAGTTCTTCCCTATCCTACCTGAGCAAGAACTTAGTTCATATCTAAAGTAAACCTAAAGAAAATGAAGTAAAAGGTTTTTTCAGTATTTATGGGCTACATGAATATAGAATCCTTATTATAATCTTATTAGAATCCTTATTGTAATCTTTTTAGAGAAGGAAAGGTTTAAAAGAGAAAAGATGATATCCCACTGAGAAGCTCCAAGTCAAATCTCTATCTGCTGGGTGGTGGTTATAGGGTTGGTTATTTTTCCCCCGCTCCTTTCTAAATGACTGCTATAAACAGCTGAAAAATAGAAGGCAAATGCTATCTTGGGAAGTGCAAAGTTTCTGGCACTGCTTTGTTAATACACTTTGCTCTTGACCTCCATTGGGTCAGGGACACTTCTACAGAACAGGGACTGCAAGTGTTCCAATCTCTGTCATCAGCTACCAAGACCCCAAGTGTGTATATGACCTACAAGCAAGTGCAAAGGCAAGTATTTCTGTCATGCATTCACAGGCCACTGAATAGTTCACCTATATTTTAGTAATAGTATCAATGTAAATAGCACATTCCTTGAGAAAGAATAAGATAAGTATGTACTCTTAATGGTTACTGTTGGTAGCATAGGTACAATATTTTAAGCAACTTAACCTCCTCTTGCAGGATGGGGTTTTCAGTACCTTTGCCAAGCTTCAGCCAATCATCAGGAAGTCATCCTGATGGATACTCCCCTCAAGCTAATTTTGGTTTGGAAATCTTCAGCTGTAACCAGCCAGCTTTTTTAAGAATATGCCTTCGAAAACATATGGCCCTCTTCTGTTGTCCCCAGAAGAGAAATGTTTTTCTGTGAGTCTCCCAAGCCAAGTATGCATTTGGTCACCTTTTTCACACAGAGGACCAGTGGTCCCTTCGTTGTCTGAAGAAGAGACTTAGTGATAATGTTGGGGATGTGCCTGTGGCAGGGAAAGTACTCTTGCTGTTCCAGTGTTTATTCTGATTTGGCCAAATAAATTTGTGAAAAATACCTGTTTATATGTAGAGATTACTAGCTTGCTATACATTCACTGCTTGCTTTTCTGAAGATCCTGTTTGTCCTTATTTCAGGCTGGCGGTGAGCAGGACTCTTGCTGTAATTCAGCTCCTGGGTTGATATGGGCAGTCTCGAATGTGGAGCTGAGCACAAGAACCTATAGCCAAGAAGCCACCCCACGCAAGCTCTCATGGTTACAACTGGAGGTTGGGAAGCAAAGGCAAGGTAATCGGGTTTCTGACCATCAACAGAAAAGGAGAATAGAAGGAGACTGACAAGGGGACCGGGAACCTGGAAAGGAGATGCAGGTGCTGCTGAGATCAGATTAGAATCTGAGAAGTCTGAAGGTGCAAGGACATGGTACTACACAACAGAGAACACCAAGAAAGCCCAGAAAATGTACCGAATGAGAGTTAAAGTACAGGGAAAGAACCGTAAAGTGACTGGATAAAGAGACAAAGAGTCCAATCCTGGGAAGAGTCCATTACTGGGCCTATGAGTGAAATTAAATTTTGCACAAGAGGTTCTCAGGTGTGTGTTCCTTTTCTCAGACAGTCTGTTTAGAGACGCTCTCTTCCAGCTGTGCAGAACATGCAGGGCAACAGATGAGATCATGTAAAGGGCTATACATGACAAAACTTAGAAAACTGGCACCCAGAATTAGCGGATACTCACAGAAATTTTTTGGTAGCCCTGTACCTCTTCTGTAGAATGGCAATCATACTACTTTTCCTCTCAGATGGGTATTGCAAAGGCTGATTAATACTTTTCAAAGCCCCCAAATACAGTTGTATTGAAGACGAGAAAAAACAAGGAGTAAATTTGTAACTCTCAAATTTTTGAGTCTGGTTGAAAACTGGCACAAGTAAGGGCTGTGTACTGAAAAGTGAGGGTAACACAAAATACTGAATAGCTCCTCATTCACTGAGCACTGTTAATTCCATGCACTGAATGACACAGACATTTCATGGAAAAAATTTCAATGTGACTGCGTAATTAACAGTGTATTGAACTGTATATGCACAAGGAAACATAATTAAGGTTGCAAAGATCGTATCTCACTTTTGGCATTTCCTAACCTTTGAGCACTTGACTTTGCATCAAAGCAATATACTTCAAACAGATTTTGGATACAGCATGTGCACACAGGTGCCTGCATGCACCCACATTAAATGCAAACTAGTTACGTTCTCTCACACATACATTTTACACACATTGCTATTAGCAACGTTTTCCAGTTACAGAATACAAAAACAACCCTCTTCTCTGTAAGAAAGTACCATATTCCTTTTTCACGTTTCACCTTAAGTTTTACATTCACCAAGCTGCTCTCTGAATTTTTACATCTATCCTTGCAGGGCTTTTATTATGGTAGATGTTTAATTTTGATTGTGGACATCCTGAAGTAGAAACCGTATCTTTTGAAGTGCTTCATAAGCTTCAGTATTAAACAAAGAACTAAGAAGGAAGACAAGCAACAATGTTCTTTTAGAGTAGGATCTCTGCTAACATGATTCTGCAGCTGACTTGAGGGTGTCCAGGAAAAAAAACCTGCGTGTACACAGCTACTGGATTCTTCATCTCACATCCACATCTAAGCAACACTTGTCTTTCAAGTGTCGTAACAGATTTGTAAGAACATGCTTTTAACAATAGCAAATCCATCCAAAATGAAATAAAATGAACATCTGTGTCAGTAAGAAGGTGAGGTCCTACATACTCTTCCACAGTTCAGTCAATGGCACACGTTATTCTCAGCAGCATGGAATTATAGCACTGGCGTGGCTTTTTCCTTGCAAAGCTTGCATGGCAGTAAGTACTGCTTTCAGGAAAGACCCTTTATTTACCAGAACAGAAATATGCAGTTAAAAAAAAATCAAATCCTTCTCTTGCCAGCAATTTTTTCCCTTCGGGGGGCAGGGAGGGGGAGAGGAAATAAAGAAAAGAAGAAGAATGCAACCTCTTGAAACTCCATTAATATGAGGCCTGACATGCTCTCTAGGATATCCCTACCTTTTGCCAGAAGCTACAAATGTATACTCTAAAGTAAACAATGGAAAGGTTACTGAAGGTTAAGTACATTCACATACTTCAGAGTGAACAGCCAGCCGCCACGCTGGGAAGATAATTTACACAGCGTGAAGCCAGTGCCCCAGTTAGGCCGGGCTGGGGGCCGCTGGCTGCGGCAGGGCCCCCCCGGGCGGGTGCGGGTGCAAGCATGGGGGCACCTCTGTCTGTCCCCCCCGTCCACCCCTCCCGACCCCTCGCCCATCCATCTTCCCTGGGATTCCCTGGCTGGCCTCATGACACGCTCCATGACATCACCTGCCTGCTAATAATAGCACTTCAGTCAGCCACCCGCCAGCAGAGACGGATGGGTTTGGTTACAGATGCACTCACTGAATGGCTGTGTCGTGTGGTGTTGTGTCGCGTNNNNCACCCCCTCCCCGAGTCTTGCTTCTCTGCTGCCAAGGAAACGCCGGGAACACACTCTTGGCGCGCTCTGCTCCCTCTTTCCAACACAAGCGCCCAATTTTCCAGGTTTGCTGTAATGAAATCTCTGTTGACATCAGGGCCAGCTGCTGAGTGTTACTCAGAAGCATCCTCAGCTGTACCACTGTGGCCATCCTGTTCATTCAGCGTAGGATAAACCGCCCAGTCTGTAATTTTGAGAGTCACACATACGTAACTGCACACTGCAGCTAAGAATTTACAGTGCCAGAGTACAGCAATGGAAAATAACTCCTTCACGCTGATGCTTTTCTGAAATTTGTTCCCCAGCAGCCATTAGCGCTTAGCATAACAGCCCCCAGAATTACTTTCAGTTTAGAACTTGCCATGTAATTGGTGCGTATTTTGGTCAAAACTATCAAACACACATGACAGGAAGAGTGTTTTGTCTTTGCACCCAATTCTGGAAAGCACCGGAGCCCTAAAAGGATGCTTACAAAGACCTATAGCACCCCTCCACAAGGGATTTTCTGTGCAGCAGAAGAGCAGTCAACAGTTGACATGGACCTTGGCACGGACCCAACCATCAGGATGTAAGGCCAACAGGGGTCCTCTAATAGCCGGCCTGTCATTAGGCATCTGCTGCTGGTCTTCGCTGCTGACGGCATCATCTGACCCAGACAGATTTAAGCCATGATACAAAGGCCTCAGCCTACCACAAGCGTGTCTCCAACCTCAGAGCAGTGCAAGCCACACTAGAACACATTCAGGCCCTCACCCCTCCCTGTGAGTTTTATGAAGGAACAGAAGAGGCTCTGACAGTAGTAGGAAGCCAGAACATTTGCCACAACAGGCAGGTATTCCTACCCCTAACACCTCGGCTATTGCGCAAGCCTCTGCTGAACAAAGCCAACCAGCCTGTCACTTTGCTGCTCTACCCTCGATCCTTTTTTCAACTTTTTATAATTGTTGACACTATCCTGAATCGCACTGTACAGAGCACTAAATTATTCACTCCTTTACATACCATTTACCTTATTAATGATGTTGTAAAAACCAGGAGTGATGGGAGAATCCCAAATGCAGTGCTACAAGCAAATGGACTAAAACATGGACCCAGACCACTGCCTTGCAATCCCATAAATTTGACTTACACGTCGCATCCTTTCCCTGACCGGCTTCTTTGATGGGAATCTCCTCACTGCAGTTGTTGCACCGTGTTTCCTAGTGTTCCCTCTATGAGTACATCCCAAAGGGCACCTGTGGGGCAGTCACATAATCCACCCCTTGGGTGCGGGACATCTGCAACAACCGATCTGCTCTGAACTGCGTGCCGCTGTGCTCCTACCTTGCATAACATCCTCCTGGGAACTACATCTACATAGGGACTGAATTCTTCTCTGTGCCAAGATGGTTGGACTAGATGATCTTAGAGGTATTTTCCAACCTTAATGATTCTATGATTCTAAGGCTGCCAGTCCCTATATAATCTTATATATATTCCCTATATATTCTTATGAGCAATTGAAATAATTAGTTTCAGGAGTTTTACGAAGATGAGCTGATTCTTCAACTTTCATGACTCCGATTTCATAGCATCGGCTGGTTAGAATTGGATAAAATACAACACCCTCCTCTCTGAGACGAGTCCCCCTGCTTTTTTGTCAGAATTAACTTCAGCCCTAATACTGTAACTAGTTCTCTGCAAATGGATTTGGCTTGAAAGTGGCTGTGCCTACACTGAGCTAACTGCACAACAGAGGCTAATGGTTAAAGCAAGGACCTTTGGAGGCTATTGTGTCTTGTTGGTATTGGGCTCCTGCTCCTCTGAATGCCAAAGAGTAACAGATTATCTGAAGTACATCTACAACTCTACTTCTTTTGTGCAGTTAAAATGTTAATGTTGGTATATACTAAAGGAAAGGGAGCAAGGAAGAAAGCTGACTATTAAAGAGAACAGGCTTGTACTCTCTGCAGCATCTATACCTCAGCGGGATTTCATGTACTAAAGCTGATACACACTGGGAAAGCCTTTCTCCGTACAGAAGTGCAGTCCATTCAGTGACATGAGCTCTTTTCTCCCCAACAAAACAAACCTTGAGATCTTTGCTTGCTTCCCCCTCTTCTAGTCTCTATGTCCTGCTGTGTTTTTATTTTAGAAAAATAGTTTCAGTTTGCCTCATAGACAGCTTGCTTGAACATTATGATAAACTTGGACTTTGCCATTTTCATCTGTAGCGTCATGATGCAAAAGGACCCTCTAGAAGTGGTACGTCTGAGATTTCTATTCCTTTGTTTCAGGTTTACGTATTTAAATAACGATTCTTCATGTCAAAATTCAGCCAATTTACAGTGATCATCCCCGAACCAACTCCTGAGAGCAGTGTTGGAGGGAGAGGGGTAAGGGAGGAGAAAGCAAAGCAAAATACTCTTTCATTTTTAGTACTGCTGTTTCGTGTTAGAAACAGATGAATTTCTTCTTCACCTCCTTAACAAGTCTAACAGTTTCAGCTCCCCTTACAAGCCTTCTCAGGAGGTGACAGGCACATCCAACATCTTTTATTTTTTGCAGTGGTGCACATTGGGGACCCTCTATGCTCATTTCAGGCAGATAAACATTTGGACTATAGGCTTCACTTCTAGTACCAAGTATTTTTCCTCACCTTCTAAACTTGCCTTGCAAAGTAACTTACTTATCTTCTCTATTAAATAATCAGTGTCAGGGCACCCGATAACCCTAGGTGTTAACAAGGTGGAGGAAATACTAAAGGTATTACACACAGAGATGTACCTAGGAAGATTTTACCTAAACACTGCCCCAAATCCTTACACTGAATACATCAGGCTGAAGAAGATTTAAGCCTTATCACCTTTATCTTTTTCTGTACTGATAAAGTGCTATCGTAACAAATGATCTTGTAAAAGCTAGAACTGTATTATATGATTATAAAGGTCTTTGCAATTTTCTGGTATCCATGACAGGAATTCTCAAACTGGAGCCACGCGGCCTGCAAACTGCCCGGACAGCTTGCTGGGTCCCTGACTCGCCGCTTCCCATTTTCAGCCAACGAACTGCACTAACAGCAATTAAGGTATTTAATACTTTCCTAATACTGCCTTCTAATGCAGGAAACTGCCGTAAACTTTCCAGGAATAATATTCTCATGACAATAAAAGAAGGTGGTCTGCCTAACAGCAATTGCGACAGTAGGCATTAACAAAATTATTTTGTTGGTCAAAAAAGCCCAAGAACCAGCAAATCAAAGGAAATATTTCCTCTTCCAAGGGCAGTCCAGAAGTCAACATCATAGAGTAATACTTACTACACCTTTTCCCGTGTATTTAAAATGTTACAACTGAAGAATTTTCCTGCCTTGAATACCACTCATGACTATCCATTCTTGAGGGTCTTAGGCTGAATTAATTTAGGAAGAAAGCAGTGTGGTTTCAAACACCACACTGTACATGCACAAAGAACAGCCAAGCATTTCCAGTTCCAATTTTTCCAAGGAGAAGACAAAGACAGTGATGCTAACGACTTATCTGACATACAGGATTAGCAACAAAAGAACAGAGAGCGTGCCTCCAAACTACGAGGTTTGGCAGTGGGGATACACCATACTTTCAACTCCCTCCATCTGCCACACATTCAACATGAGCTGTATCAGAGCAACCACCTGAGACCCACCGATCAGTCCAGCATCTGCCATCCTGACTCCAGCTGAAGCTTTACTGACCAATAGTTGTGTGGAAAATGCAGCTTCAGAGTCACAGCAAGGAATTGCAAGCACCAGAACCTGATGCTCTTTTTAGTACTGGCTGCCTCACGTCTTACAGCGCAAGCACATCCGTGCACAATGCTATTCTTTTTACTATGCCAACGTAATTCTGAATATTAAGGCTCACACATCTTTGTATGTGAGAGTGAGCAACGACAAACTAGACACATGACCGCGGGTGACCCGTCAGAGTTAAATCCAACTTGACTCAGGAGCTAGCTCCAAGTTTGAAAACAGGATGCCAGCAACATATTTACCTTTGTTGTCTGTTGAGCATTAGCAAGACATGCTTCTAAATATATGAACTGCAACCTAGTATCTTTGGCATTCAAAAAAGGGTTGTGTAAGAGGCTGTAGTTTTTTTGACGTACCAGGAGATGGCGGCTGTATCTTAGGTTGTTTCTTAGTATCTCCAGTGCTGAAGACTTCTGGAGGGGGCTCCTCCCCTCGCTCAATCTTGCACTCGAAGGCAAACAGGTACTGAATGTATTGTTTTTTCAGGGAGCTGGCTGCGCTGCTCGAAGTGCCGACGTTCAAGGTGGTTGCCAGCTCACGCCACTTCTTGTTTTTATTAACCTAGCAAAATAAATGGCAGAATCACTGGTTTGCAGCAAAGTGATTTAAGTCAAGAGACAAAAAAGAGGAAAAGGCGCAAAAAAAAAAAGCACTTAATGTCTTGGTTGACTTTTTTTGTTTTCCTCTTTTAACTAATGCTCATTACGCCCACACGCAGTAATGCATAGACAGCATTTACAGTTATAAAACCATTAAGGAACCTGCCGATAGCTACATAAAAGGCTTTGCTTGTGAAGAGTCTTCTGCATGGTGCATCTTTTAAATGCCTTGCACTCTTCCAGGGCCTATGCTCTTCAGTTAGCAATCCATCTCCAGGCAAATGCACATTCACATTCTCCCTCTCTCCGACACCCACCCACACCCACCCCATTCTAATTAAAAAGCAGCTTCTAAAAACTAATTTAGAAAGCAATAACAGCATTATTCTGCAATTTAAGTGTTTAAGCATTGATATGAAAAATACATTTTTCTCCAAAACAGCCACCAGCTGTCAAACAGTTCAGCTTGTAATTCCTGCTTCAAGTCCTTTCACTTTAGGGCGCCTCGCAGGGACAGATCAATGATCCTTTGGCTAGATGAGAGGCAGAGTGAAGCGAGGCCCCTTAATTAATTAAGGCAGACTTCAAACACACAGGGCTAGTCCAGCAATACTCTGTATTACAGTGCTGACTGCACAACTCCGCTGCGAGTCTTGTTTGCAGTGTAAGGCTGAGAGTATTGAAAGACTGTTCATGAGTTCCTCAAACACAGCTGATCTGTAACAGCAGCAAAGTTCATTTGTCATCCTGGATGATGCCACTGGCTTGCTCAGCTGTACCAGTCATAGCAGCCAGTATTTTTGCTGTAACACCCGATGCCCCAGAGTTCATTCAACCACTTGTGCAATTGCTAGGGATGATCCAAGGAGGGGAGGCAGCACTGAAATAAATGAGCTTTAAACATCTCAGCTTGTTGGGGAAGAATCCCGATTCTTGCGCGCCGTGATGACTGCTGCTTGCCTCGCGGCCGGAGATTTTAATGACTCCAACTTAACTTGTATAGCTATGAAGGTTACCATTAGCCATACTGTTCCTCAGCCTGCGTGCCAGCAAAGGAAACATTTCTTACGTTTCTCTCAGTGTTTAATAACACCGTAACTGCTGCCAGTCAGCAAAGACCTTTTGGGGATAGCATTAATAGCACGCAGGTTGGCACGGCTGTGCGAAGTGTTTTTATTTCTCTGGTACATCCTGCAAGAACCCAGGAGTTACAGGAGACGAGATTTTAATAAACTGCCCCTGCTGAGGCTTGAAATCCAGCTACGCAGCCCTTTGTGCCTACTGACTTACAGCTAAGTGGTGCGTAATGAACACATTGCATAATGCAAACAGAAACATTCATGCCTAAATGCCCAGTATATTGGCATTTGAAAGAAGACTGCCAACAGCTGGTCTGTTCGTGTTGGGACCCAGTCAGCTGCAACTATTGAGACAGAGAATGTGCACCGCTGCTGCACAGCTCCACTCACTCCCTGTCACTCTCCGGGCAGAATCACAAGATGTGGAGTCCAGCAGTTCAAGCAACAGCTTTTCCAGAGAGCATCACACAGACGCATTTAAATAAACCTCAGCAAGCAAAACCCTGCACCTCTCAGAAGCCCCAAACAGGTAAACGTGGTGATCATTCACGTGGGCACACCAGCAAAACCATGAGCCCTTACTTCCAGTGTCAATTTTTACCAGTACTGAAGCATGCACGTTTGTAACTCACGCTCTTTCAAAAACCAGTCTAAGTGAACAGCATCTATTCTTTGGCAATGCATAACGTCTGCCACTGCAAATCAACACTGAGTGTCCCAAAATAAAATAAATTTCCATAATAAGCAAACACGAATGACTCTTTAGGATATCCCATCTGCCCCCTATCTTGCTTAATTTTTGATGCTAAGAGTCATACTATGGGCACAATCACGCTGTATGAGGCAGAGCAGCTGCATGATACGATTTACCTGTAATAAACTTTCTGAGCTAAAAGTAATCAAATCTTTATGATGCTGGGAGGAATGAGCTGATCACTAAAAATGTCAGGATAACATCTCTTACCCATATACAGCATTTAACAGCTGGCAAGGTGAACTATATTGGGTTCCTCCGTCTTTAAGAATAGGAATAGCCAAAATCTTTGGACTTGAAGGGCCAGTGATCTAATTCAGTAGTCAAATCCTCTGCTGTGAGGCGTACCGTTCAAAATAGCACTGAAAACAGTACTAATTCATGTTGGACATTTCTTTCTTGAACTAACCACATACATTATTAAAATGTGCTCTCTTTCCGAGGATCTAATTTGTTTGCCATATTTTTGAGTTCAGATTCTGTAATTAGTGTGAAATTATATCTATTTAAATATTAAACATTATCTATTTTATATTAAATATTGCATATACATATTTATCTACATAGCTATGTTTAAGACCTCATCTTGCAAAGCACTGAGCACAAACGTCCTTATATCCACAGAAATCATGGGGCTCAGCACTTCACAGTAGCTCCTAGCACCTAGCCAGAGCGATCCCCTAGATGCAAGAGATGCTTTGTAAAAGCATCAGGCAAGGACAGACGACTTCAAATACCAAATCTGAGGCTGCAAATACTGACCATTTTCTCCTGCTTTCCCTTTTGATGGTGCTCGACAATGAAACATTTCGTTTTGCTCTGTGGTGGTCAGTCTTACAGAACTCACAAGTAATTTCCAAACACCCCTTTGCAAAACTTCCAGTTAAATGGCGAGAACACAAACCAAAGCTTCTCTCTCCCATCTGTGACTTTTTTATTCTCAGCTCTTCCTGCTTTCATTTTCCTTCCTCTCAATTAAGTAATTCACCTGTTCCTTGTAATCATTATGTTTGTAAGGCAACCCAAAATATCCTGTAAGCATTTTCCAAACACAGGGAAAGCACAGCCTGTGCCTAAGAAACAGATGTACCGTTGAGAGATGGCTCAGAGATGAAAGGTTTGGGACGAAGGACTGCGTTTGAAGAATGTATCTGCCACTTCTCTGGACGAGATGAACTGGTTTGTCCTAGAGGCAGCATCCCTACCTTGGAAGGATGGATTTCAAAATCTCCTTTTCCTTTCAGCTCTGTCATGTGTTTCCTACTCGTAACTTTGACCCAATGGCCTTCTCCTCTTTTCTTAGTGGCGTTACTGGATTCCCCTGAACAGGTAACAATTTCATCTGTCTACAGCAATCATCAATTTTGACTCAAACTGTAGGATTTCTGGGCGATTATGCAGCCCACAAATATTAAAGCACAAACCTCCATTTTCTTCACCAATGTTGTCAGGGCTGAAAACATAACGGTGTAACCAGCAGGAAATACTCTAGAAGCAAATGGGCATTGCCTTTTCAAAAGGTTCAGTTTCAAGCACCACTTCTCACCTGTGCTAAACCTCCAATCTCTTTGACGCAGACGTAGAGCCTGAACAGGTCCAGGGGCTTCTTGCCCACAGCCGGCAGACTGGCCACGGGTGTGCCCCTCTCCTCCATGAACGTGAGGTACCGATCTACCCACATCTTGCGCTCCGGCTCGTTTCCTAGTTCATAGACTTTTGTGATCTTCTCTCCAGTTGTGGTAGAGGAACTTGATTTCTAAATCGCAAGAAGAAAAAAAGAGTTGGGGGAAGGGTGGGAGGGGGAGGGAAAAGAAAGTAAGAAACTCACAACATTGAAAAAGAGAAGATGTCAAACAAACTAAAGCTATCACACAACAGTCAGGAATGAAGGCTACTAGTTCAGGCACAAACAGTACATTCTGTCCATATATGGAAAATTCAGCTTTTTAAATAAAGGGCCCAAACTCCCCATTTTCGTATTTCTTTCACTGATCTGAACTTTGGATCCCAGAAGGCAAGTTTCTGATGTTGCCTCATGTCATTTTAAGAAGAGGTAGCTCTCACGTAGTGCTTCTCATCCACTTATCTCAAAGTGCTTTGTAAGCGATAATTTGGGTAAAATTAAAACCAAGTTTGTCCCACACAAGTTTACATAATCCTAAAAACAAACCAAATCAACCCTCTCCCCTTTGCCCCCAAAAAGGGGCTAGAAAACCTGAAAGTGTTCCTCCAGAACAGGAATTGCACAGAAGTAGCCTCTAAAGCGTGAATCATGGCAAACCAGCACACCGAGGAGCAGTATCCTCTTTAGAGAGTCACAAGCGATTACGCTTTACTACCTCTTCACACCACCGCTGGCCAAAAAGCAAGACGAGCAAGCGTGCCTACAGTACAAGGAGACTGGTGGCAATACTCTTTGTGAACTGCCAATGAGCTGCCTGAGCCAACAGTGCTTACCACTAGCTACCACTCTCCTCCCTCGAATGAGGACAGAAGACAGCCATCTCTCGTGTCCTACCTTGCAAAGAAAATGTGTATTATGACCTGGGGAAAACCAGGGTTGCAGATGGATCACAGCTGAACCACCTCCAGGAGAAGTGAAAGAGGTGGAAGAGCAGAATTACTTCTCATGCGGCAGGAGTGCAGGAGCGAACCCGTTTTCCTGCTGCTATTTGGGCTTTACAGCTAGCGAAAGCTCGCGTTATCTTGATGCCCTTTTCTTCTCTTGCCGAGATGGCAGAAAACACTGAGGCTGCTACACACGCTCTCGCTTCTCACCACATCTTTTCTGTGCAATATAACCCTGTGAGCTGGGCTCTGCGCCATCTGTGGACGGACTACAGGCTGCCCGAGCTGCCTCTGACCTGACAGCAGAGAGGGGCTGCTGCTACTGCAGGAAGACCCTCCAGCTTGCAGAAGGTGAAGTGATTTGCTCAGCAGTGGAAGATAGCAGTGGTTCAGAATTAAACACAAGAGAGAAAGATTGATATAAAGCTTTGGGAGAGGAGCCAAATACACGAAGGGAAACAGATCCTTTATGTCTATATAGTAAAATCCTAAACTTGGTTGCTCATTGCAGTAGACACTTCTTTAAACTCATCCAGTCAATCACTCTTTCCCTCCTTTAGCTTCTCCTTACTTTGAACACGAGACAGCACTATTCTGAAGTGAACGGGAATTTATTTCTAGTTTAACATCTCTAAAGAAGACCCTAGCTGTACTTCACGGATGCTACAGAACCACTCACTTCATCCACGTCCCCACATAGCGCTGGTGAGGACTGGCACTCAAAGCCATGAAAGATGCAGTGGGGTAGCATCCAACTGCCAATGATTTTTAAAGCATTGCCACCATTCATCTTGCACGTTAGCGTGGAACACACGACAGGCTCTGTATCTCCCTCCAGCCATTAGATGAAACTTGGCAGCACTGGAGGAGAGCCAGGAGAAAAGAGAAGTGAAGCCAAGGGGGTGACCCAGCAGTTCCATGAGCCATTGCTGTTCTTCCCAGTGAATGGATATTAATTTTAATTCAATAAATAGCCTCCTGTAAAGTTTTCTGCCTTGCTTCTTGGTACTGTAACTTCTTTGCAGTAGTCCTTCCTACAGACAGGTATTATTACCTTTCTTTCTTAGAAATGAGGTGCACTCCTGAATTTACTTGAGCCAGATGCAGTTGTGTTCCAACTCCTACTTAAGTCAGAGTTAAGGCTGAATTTGCTTTATTAATACTAAGTGGCTGCTAGGAAAGTACTTTGACACGAGTCCTGCAGATTATGCAATGAAAGCACAAACTGGTTCTGTAATGGCAACTGGTTTACTCTAAGCATCACTTGCTATGTTATCTGGGTGTTTAAGCAAAGCAGTTTAACTCTTTTCAACAAATATACTTTGCCAAAGGATTTTCTGGGGGGGTGGGTGGAAAGAGGGAAGTAGGCAAGTCATGCTGCTGCTAATTTGATTTTGTAGTGAGAACAGATATATGATCACATAGGCTTGAACAGCTGAATAAACTGGAGCTACCCCTCCACCAACTGCAGCAGTTGACACTTACGATGCCACAGAACTCTAATAAAAATGAAGGTGGGAAATTTCAGCTTTTACCCAGCAGATTTTGTATGTGCTTATATTCTAACATATGAGGCAACAAAATAGTTTCCATTTCACTTTTATGGTAGCTCATGATTAAAAGCGTTCAGATTTACCAGTTTTACGTTTTCATTTTCATATGTAAGATTCTCTTTTTCAAATCAGATTCAGAGCAGAATGGAAACCAGTTAAGGATTTTTCATTCTGCGTTTTTCTACTACGCGTCTCAAATGATGCTGCTTTTCAGCCGTGTGGCAGCAGGCTCTAAAATGACAGTATAATCTGAAAACTTTTCACAGCTTACAGAAGGTAAGAAGTGTTTCTTACTGTGTGAGCTTTCAGGTTGTCATGCTTTGTAAAATGGGTGCAATTTTCTTCTAAAATGAAATGTTAACTTTAGAAGAATGCACTGGAGGGGAGAATGCTATTCCTCAAGAGTAAAGATCTTTTTTGCCTTCTCTATTTTTATAAATGTAAACATATAAAAATGACAGATGTGCGCAAGCTAGTCTACACACAAACAAACTTCAGTTCCACATGGGCAGGTTCAGCTGGAAGCCTCAATTTGCCTATAGGTAAATGTTAACCCTCAGAAAATAAGGGTTTATTACAAAACGATCTCATTAGCAGATTGTTAACTAAAATGAGCACATGCCAGGCAATGCTGGAAGAATACAGATCACGAGCTTTCCTTCTGTTAAATCTGTTGCTAACTTTGGTGATGAAAGAATGCCAGTGCAAGCCTGTGGCACATACCTTTACCGATTTAGTTGTATCCTATTCTGCCCTCAGTCCCCAGCACTCTTCCACATGATATGACTGGCTATGTTTAAACGGGTGATTTAAAAAACCCACATCTAAATACGTGGATACCAAAGCCAATTCTCATACTAAATTTGTCAAACCCCATACTTTATTTTCAATACACCTACCACCCATTGAAACTGTATTATACTCTTGCATGGTGAGTCTGCAGAATCCTTCAGAGCAACACGAATTTCTGTAGGAGTTCTTTTCACATTAAGACAGTGGGTAGTTGTTTCTGTATAGACCTCTAAGCATCTATATTTATAGAAGTATCTACCGTTCACTTTCCCTACGTCAATAAACAATTTGCCATTATTACTCTTATTACGTAGACGTATTTTACTACAGAACCTAGTGTACATACAGAGGCAGAAGAAATGCCAAGTCCAATCTCTGGCAAAGGTTTCTGCAGGGCACAATCCTCTGGCAAGATTTCCTCCTGAAGGACTCTGCAGACCCCTCGCAGCTAGCACCATGGAGATGTAGTACTTACTAGTCAAGTGTATTCACGGTCACGTTCATGTGCACTTACGGACAGTGAACAGCATTTTATGGGGTTTTCATAACCTACTGTTTTATTCATGTTGCAGTGACCCTGCATAGTTCACACCCACGCTTGCAAATTCTCTTTTAAAGAATTTTAAAGCCACCTCACCACTGCCAGGGATGCACAGTACGTGCAAAATTAGCATAGCAGAAGTGTTCTTTTACCTACGTACCCAAAGAGCCCTCAAAACATAATGTTCAACAATTCCTTCTCCACCTTTTCTCATGCCTCACTTCCATATAAAACTGCTGCAAGAGCGGACCCACTTAGTAGGATCGCAGGGATACTGTGAAGTGAATCACAGACCATTCACCCTTGCTTTTATCCTCTGCTGGAATGGAGAAGTTGTAGCACATGAAGCTGCTTTGGGATTTAATGAACACATTCAGGCTGTTTTCAAGTGTAATGAAACGCCTGCAATCAATCGTTCCAGTCTATGTCAGGCTGCTGCTGAAGTCGATGAAGTTACCCAATACACTGGCCTTCATAGCTAAAAAGCAATCAGCTAATTTACAGCACTTATTTTTCTGTCGTTCCAAAGCACTGTATTTATCCATATGCGTGTACCAGGAAGCTAGCTGAAGCTAAAGATGCAGCAGCATTTGGACAGAAGGGCACTCGGAAGAAATCGAAAGCACAAACTTCCTCCGTTTATCCTTCCCAACACTGTACTTTGTCGTATTCACATGGGAAAAACTCCACATATGTTCACAATGACTCTAGGATTTGTTATGTAGTTTGTGCAATGAGCTCAGGAATGCGTTATCATTTGGTAGCCTTGTAGGGGAAGAACTTGTAGACACCCTGTGCAGTAACTCTCTTGCTTTCTGCCAGAAAACTGCCCAAACAAGCAATACCCAAAACATTACTACAAAGAAAACTAATGCCGTTTTTGGTACCACCCTTTCAGAAATGCTGTTAAGAAGAAGATGAGACTTGGTGGGAACAAGTAACACCAGCTGCCTTCTGAGACTCAAAGTCGCTGCCAAACAAACATCGAAACATTAAGGTGGTGCATTTCACGCCATGCTGCCCCTCTGCTCAGGGGATTCGCCAGATGTCTGGTTTTTGGATGGGGAGACCTTTTTCACTCCAATTGGCCTTCCTCTGTTTGTCCTGAGACATACTCTTCAATGTACCACTTCATGAAAATTAAGCTGTTATCAAAGAATTGTTGCTATTTTAAGTGCACATTATCATCAGGAAAAAACCTTCAGATTCCTCACCAAAACATACCGCAGTATTTTTCTACAGAGAAATTATGATCATCGTTACTTTTGGTAAAAGAAAAAGAAGAGGAACAACATACATTTTTCTAATTCAAAAAAACAAAGCAAAAATGTCCACGTGGACATTTGCTCCCCATAGGCCATATCCGCTTGTATCTCCGTTCTCTTTTCTGTACATGGGTATAGATTTTCTATGTGTGTATATATACAGATACACATATGATGAAATTTACTTTTAGCTCCACGCATCTCTCTCAGGTTTTTCTTTACAACCTGCGTGAGAATGACTAAGCAGTATTAATCTAAAAAACAGTTTTTTAAAAACATACACGCATCAATATTTTTCTACCCACAATCTGGTTTATTTCAAAGTAACTGAGTGAAGCAAATCAGAAACAATTTTGCTTTAGATTGTGTCCTGAAAACCTAACGATTGTATTTCCAAATACACAATTCAAAATTAAAAACGTTTCAAAAATATACATGGCAGCTTTTTCATGGTGCTGAGTCTACAATTCAAACTTTGATGGATCTTAGTTTCAACAGGGGAGAAGATTTCTTGTTTTGTTTTTTTTTTTT
>VZTL01005453.1:58354-76209 GCA_013400535.1 Scopus umbretta
ATTACAGGAAGGATGTTTTCTTCACAACAACTGCTGTATTACCAGACAGCACACTTGCATGATGCACGCAATTTTACTCTTTCTTATTTCAAAGTACTGTTGGGACAAATTTTGCCCTTGGATAAGCATGCTCAGGCCCCACTGAAGCCAGGCAGTGGAACTTACAGTCATGTGTCCGAGAGCAGAATTTGTACCCAGTGTTATAAAGAAAGAAAACTGTTTAGTGGATAAATAATGAAGAAAAGGAATTTACAAAACAAACAAGCAAGCATTAAAATATAATTAATTACAAAAAAATAAACAAAAACCAAAAAAACCAGAGCCACTTACAGGGCTTGATGGAGTCTTTGGCCAGCCTGGGCTGCTAATGCTATCACTTTCATCTCCATGAAATGAGGAGATGCTAGCAGAGCTTGGGGACATTGGGGAAGGGACTGGCAGGTTGCCTGGGGTTGGGGGCTGAGAAATACCCTGAGAGCTGTAGCTATCCTGTGGTAGAGGAATAAAAAAAAATAATATGACAAAGGCAGGGCAAACTTTATTAAAAACAAAAAAAATACATCCAGTTTAACAGACTGACCAATTTTTATATATAAAATATATATAANGATTGCACGTGAATGGAAAGGCATGCAGGAAAGAACAGAAGTGGGTAGGCCAAAACCAGAAGATGAAGGACAACACAGCAGACTTCTGCGGGCTGAACCGACACCACGTGCGGAGGTGGTAAATACCTTTGACTTGCTCTCAGGTTGAGGGGGTCCTTCTTCTTTGCCATCTGCTTTGAGAGGAAGGGGTAGTTTGGACTCACCGGGTGTCATCATATCTGCAAGACCCATAGGTGCTAATCGAAAACAGGAGAAACAGTTAAGCATGACTATGTTTGGCTTTGTAGGAAAAAACACGATTCCTGCTGCAAGACTGTGGTGCCACGTGAAGCAGAGCTCATCCCACCTCTGTCCTGTTATTCTAGCGTCCGGAAAGCTGGAAACCTCTTCAGTTGAAGTGAGGAAATAGAATGAATGAGGCGCGAATACAAGCACCATGCAACAACAACAACAACCGCTTTAACAAAGGCAAATTCCTTCTTCATGCTGCTGGTGGTCTTCAACTAGGCCCATATTTGACCACTACATTTTAACAGAACAACAGTCGGTTTTAATAACTATTGCACTTTCCCTTTAGCAACAGACAAACAAATGAAGATGATGCGCATTTCCCTTGCAATGTTGAATCCGAGAAAAGGGATGAATTTCCCAATTAAGTCTGCGTTAAGGCTGGCGTCCAGCAGATCACGCCTGCCCCTACTGACTTCAGTATGAATGGCTCAGCCACTGTGAGCCTTAACTACAGAATTAGAAGCTGTAAACGCCACTCTGCTGGAGAACCGGCACTCAACTTCTTCCCCTCCTGCCAAAATGAGGTGGGACGATACCGAACACACAAACGTCTGTCTCTGATAGTGGCACGCAGTTGCTTCCCAGGGGTGTGAGGAGTGTAAGGGTTTTTTTTTTTTAATTTGAAGATGCAAGTGCTAAGTACAGTATTATTGCTGCAGAGCTGCTGGGTTCCTGGATTTCTAGAAAGATGCAAAGAGAAACATTCAGATAAATAGACAGAAAATACTGGGCAGATAGGATGCTAGAAGGTGCCATGACACTGAATCAATGCAAATAACCAGAGAACAACAGCAAGACACCAGATGATTCCTTCCCTGCAGAAAACCATGTGCACAGCACTTAGAAAGACTGGATTATCTTCCCTTCCTCTCCCTTTTTTCTCTCCCTCATGCCCTTCTTTCAAAGAAGGATCTGAGGTAAGAAAAAGATGGAGTAACCTACAAGGCAATAAAATGGAAAAAATACATATCCCAAACTTACAGATTTTAAGAACCGGCAAAGCATCATTGTTTAAAAAAAATTAAAAATCTGATCATTACCAGACTAGCGTGCCTCTCTGCAAAATGACAATGCTGGCTCGCACCAGGCAGCAGGCACACTGCATAGCAAGCCAAAGAGAGGAGGGGGAAAAGAAGCTTTAAAAATACTTCACAGATTGCCCGCTACAAAATGATTATTGCACATATTCATGTATTACTATGTTTTAGAAAATAATTAGTTTTAATTACAGCAGTGAGAGCATGAGCAGGACTCTGGCGAATACGCTGGCAAGCTTTGCGGTGCTAATTTGCTAATATCTTTAGCATCACTGCAGGTTGAGACTATGGGTCTGCCAAAAAAACCTACCCAGCCATGTGCCATGTGAGTTTACAACTGTATGCTCAATATTCAGCTTTGAGCTGCCGGTGTTTTTCATGGGCACATTTTCTTGTTTTTTCAAAGCACATTTGTAGCCCAATCAAGCCCTTAAAGTCATCACAACACACAAATCATAATTGGGATTTAAAAAAAAATAAAAAAATTACTTGCAATACTTAAGACTTCAAGAATTGGAACAAAAAGCCTTTTTCAAGTGATGCAGCTGCAGAGAAAAATCTATCGGGATCAGCTAAAAATGCTGTTATTTTTATGTATGTGTGTGAAACCTCAACAAAACAGCCAAGCAATATGATACTGGGAAGCCAGCATCCACTAAGCATTTGATTTGTATGCGTTCTGCCCTTATACTCTGTTTGAGGAGCTGGGGCAGCTTGCGACCATTATGAAGTGAAGGATGGCAGCCTAACACATTTTAGTTTTGAATTCCACAGTTAAAAAAGCAGTTATTTTTCTTTTAGAGATTTCTTTTTTTTAAAATGTATGTACAAAATGGTCAAATGTATCCCACAGTCTGGCTTCAAACTGGGATGCAGAACTGTTATACAAAATCCATTTTAACAGTTAACACATTTCATGCTGTGAAAACACTAAAAAAGAAGTCTTAGTTTTAGTTTCAAAGCAACCGAGGATGACCCTTCTCCTCTAAAGCAATTTTAGAGAGGTCACAGAAAGCAAAATTAACAATCACGCTTCTTCGCCAGAATTCTGCATGGCTAAATCCTCTGCTGGTATTTCACCGTTATTTAGGTTGGCACAACGTATTTCTATTACAAAGAATATAATAATTCTGCCCACTCCTGGTAGTCCTGTTTTCATCAGAAAACCTCTGAAAAATCTCTTTTGAGAGAGGTTGAAGTTAACACCTCTTGTAAAGGAAAAGTAACTCTAGCTTGCAAATTACCACATTTATTCTGACTGTATTAATCATCTTTAGAAATGTAAAAATACCAATTAATTTTGGCTTTTGAGTATTTCTTGTTGGCATATGCAAATATATCTATCAGGAGTTGGAGACAATTATGAAAAAAAAAATAGTTTTCCAAATTCTGTTTCGCTTTTTGTTCCAAATTATTTACTTCATCTACATTCTTTCTTTCTGCCTATAGAACTAAAGGATTTTCCTAGCTAATTGCAAGGCTGTCTAGTTTCCCTATAGCTTTTACCTAAGATATTTCTACAGCTACTTTTCTATCCCCTGTTGAAGTGCTGTTTCATAACTTCTTGCAAACGCACTCTCTGGTGATTTGCAAAAGACATTCCTTCACCTTTTTTTAGCAAAGCGGTACAGTGAGAACATTGTTTTGACCCTTTCTGAACAGTGAAATACTGTTATTGTCATGAAACTACTAAAATAAGACATGGTCTCTTTCTACAAAGGTACTAATAATTCTGCGTGTGAAGTGCAGACCAAAGGATAAAACATTTTAGAGAGGAGGATAACAGGGAAATCTTGACTCAAAAAGTGTTGTAGCGTACTGTGAATAGGTTTCAAGTACTAGCCTCTGGCTTATTATAAGAATTTAAGAGCTAGAATGATTTCAAAAAGCAAGTATGGGTCATGGTCCTGAATTAACTATTCCACACCGAATTTAATATACGCAAAGGCAGATATTGACATGAGTAAAACTGCAGCAAAGTGTTCTTTTTTGCTAAAGGCTGCTCTATCAGACCCAGAAGATGATGAAATACTGTAGAGGCAGCAACACACAAACATTGTTTTTCTCTTTATTGCTAGTGCAATAACAAATCACACTACAAAACAGAATATTACATCCTTCGAAGACATTCCTTCCTCCCTTCCACCCCTAGCACTCGTCCTCCAAAAAAGAAAAAGCAGTGAACTTGTGACTCATGTGGAGTGGCAAGAGGATCCCCACTGCTTTTATGCCCACAGGAAAAACAGAAGAGGGACAACAGCATCGCCTAATGTCCCGCCATGAATGACCGAATGGCCTCTGGGGAATAGTACAGCCCTGGGTGCTCGGACGCCTTGTCTGAAAGAGGCGAGCGGGCCACCAAGGACCTCAGTGCCACACCTCCTGTCTGCCTACCACGTCTCGTCCGAGCGATGACAAGCGCATGCGGTTTGGGACGCGGGCATCTCCACGCCAGGAGCTGGCTTGACTTGCAGTCACATAACGACCACTGGATCATGGCCATCGCCTGTTTGGAGTATAGGTGAGCGGGATACTTCAGCTGTTACCAACTGCTGACATCCTCCAGAAAGTTTATTTAAATGTGTATTATATAATAGCTCATACGAAGGTATGCATTAGAGCAAAAAAAGTGAAACAAATGGAGGTTTCAATTTTTCAGAAAAATGTAACCAAGCTGCAAAACCAGAGAAAACCAATTAAGATTTCTAAAAAACGCTTCGCATTCATAAACATGATTGCTTTCTCTATCAGAGGTTCATACAAACAAATACAAAGTCAAATATATATAATGGAAGGTTTCAGTAGGACAGAGGTAGTGAAATTAGGAAAGAATCCTTGTGGCAGTAAGGAAATTAATGTTTTTTTATTGTTTTGTTCACCTCCGGAGGTAGTGGAGATGATGAGTGCCAGTTTCCATGCAAGCACAATATGGAAATCTGTGAGATCCAAACTCCATATTACTTCTTTTTAAAGATGATTTTCACTAGAATTAACAAGGCTCACAGCATGGAATGATTATCTTATTTATGTTGGGCTTTGTAAGTTTCCTTTTATTACATATATTTTTAAAGCCTGCATTTAAAAAATAGGGGGGAAATCTAAAATATATATGGGAAATGTGAACTCATATAACAAAAGGCAGCGGAGGTTATAGTTTTTCTGAATGGCAGTTTGTTCTGTAATTGTGAAGGGATTCTGGCACTTTTTCTTGAAGCTTTTGTTATTGTTATGGATGGGATACTGTATCAGAAGTATCTGTCGTCTTTGATCTCATAATTTCTGTGTTCCTGAACTGCTCTACATTAGCAGAAGCTGGCAATCTGTTGTTTGATCCACAGTCACTGTTGAAGTACTAGGATGCATAACTGCAACATGATTTTCCTTTCAATTGTGACATTAATTAAAAAAAAAAAAACTAAAGAAAAAAAAAGGATCAACTGTTAATAAGGAGTTACAAATACTACTAAAAATGTGTGGCAAAACCAGTGTTATACTTAGCTGTACTGAAGCTCCAAAACCATACGAAAACAATTCCATCAGCATCAGCAATCGTCCTCTATTTTAGAGTAAAACCTAAAAGCGCCTTTGATTAAAATGAATACAACCAAAACCTACCTTCCTCCCTCAAAACAGGCAACACAACTGCACTCTCCAAAACCCAGACAACCAAGAAACCAAGCGCTCCCTATTGCTTACCTTAGTTTTTCATTGGCCTCTAACTGAAACCACAGTGGCTCATGCTCAGTGCATGTGAGCAAGTTAACTAATGCCCGCTCTTCGCTCCATCAGCGGCCACTCAGTTGCGTTTGGTTTTGGTCCTACACATTGACTGAACCCCGGTTTATCCGACTCTGCTCTGGCGGCGGCGTGGCGGGGGGGAAGGCTCAGGCGCCAGATAGCTGAACCGGTCTCTTTGTCACAGAAAATGCCGTTTTCAAGCCTGTAAGCAGGTATCACCTGCAAGCTCTCCACCTCATCAAATGCAGGGCCAGAGCTGACCCTGAAGTGCCCCCCGCACCAGCTCAAGACATTATCATTTTAAGTACTGTATTTACACTCCTCTTAAGCGCAGCCCTTCATTTCTTTGACCCAAGCAGAAGGATAAGTCAGGATAGGGAGAAATGCAGCGTTCCCAGTGCATGTGCCCCAGCAGTATATTCACACGTAATTTTCTCTTTTTGTTCCCCCTGTACCAACGCTGTCTGTGTGCTCCTGGAGGCCGGCTGCATAGAGCAATCTAGATGCACGTCTGCTCACACACAGAGGAAAAGAGGTGCGCTGAACTCCTCTAGTTCATCTCATACCTACTTTCCATTGGGTAATCTTTGAATTAATAAAACTGGAACAAAAGAAAACCTCACAAATGCACTGGCAGAAAAAAACCCTGATAAATGTTTAAATTATTAAAAATCCAATATTTCAGAATGCATAACACAATAAAAAGAGTATGACTACCCCATACAAAAGACTGCTAGGATAAATGGCCTCGCATTGAACAGATTTCCACTGTATGAAATAACGAATGGCTGAATTATCTGAACAAAAAAACCCTCTGTGAATCTTCCTTTAAACTGGTTATTCCTTAGGAATACATAAATCTTCTTAGGCAGGGCACTCTGCCATCTGTTTGCTGTTGGTTATTTTTGCAGCTCTGGGGGCCAAAGCAAAAGGGGGAAAAATTACTTCTGCTAATAGCAAAACAGAATTTATAGCACAGTTTCAATGCTCAGAAGTAATTTTATTTCAGCAAGCCAGACAAAACACATAACTACACAAACAAAACATAATATTACCTGGGACAGCTCTGGTGGGGGAAAAGCAAGCTATTATCTAATGGTCTGTTCAACAGCTTTTCCCTCTTCATCCCGACTGATGTGTGAAGTGTGCTGTCTGGACTAACCAATGGCTTGCAAGCCAGCACTGGAAAAAGTTTTTTATTTTTTAGTTTTTCTTTTCTTTTCTTTTTAAAAAATCTTACTGATTAACAGCTTCCTTCCTGCTTCTTCTGCTAACCAAAACCATAACATAATAGTCTTGAAAAGTAAGACGCTGTTAAGTGTCTCAGGAGCTCCGACGTAGAGGAAAGAAACCCTCTGGACTTACTAGACACTAGAATCACACAGTGGCCATTTTCTACCCAGGAAGCAGGGACATACAAAATTGACAGAGAGGAAAGACAGGGAAGGAGGCAAAGGATGAAGGAACGAAACAGGCTAAGCGGGGCACAGAGGAAGATACCAAAACATAGGCTCTTGGTAAGATACAATTTTAGTAGTAAGGCATCTCTAAAGAAATAAACAAAAGTAGAAACAAAACCAACTAAGAAATACCTTCAAATCCCCTTAGCACAACCTATCCAGCTTTCAGAAAAATTTCAAACCCCCCAACATTTCAGAAAGGGCTAATGTAATCAGTAAAGCATGCACAGAAATGCCATGTCTGGAATAAGTATTTGGGAGGGTCCACTTCAGGGTCACTGAATCTCCATCCAAACCCACCCCAATCAAAGAATTGATCTTTACTGAAGTATTATCTTGATGGAGGATAATTGTTAGGAGTTCAAGCTGAATATGGACTATAAAGCCCATCTCCGCAGAACTCCATTCACCTGTCTTCACAGTCATGCACAAAGCTGCAAATAATTCTAAATCCACAAGTCATGATATGAAGGATAAATCCAGCAGCTACACTGAATATGCCTTTTTTGCAAAAGGAAGCTATGATTAAATTTCATATACTGATATTTAAATAAGTAAACGACGAAAGCCTACATATGTTTATATGAATTCTGGAAACAGTAAATATGGCCTATGTTTTCAGAACAGAGTAATTATTTTAAGTGCTCAACTTACAGCATCTTCAAGTCAGAGCAGGTGCACATCTCTTTTTTTAAACCCGTACCACATTAGATATCTGAAATTGCAATCTTAGGAAGTAAGACACTGAAAAGCAACAGCAGCCTCTTAAAAGATGAGGTTTTTCTCCTTTCCTCTCTTGCAGACGCATACACACAAATATACATATACTTGCTAGTCAACACCTATGTCAAACTGGGTCCGAGTGTTGCTGGAACTGTTCAAAACATTGTACTCATCTACATGCTGTGCAAAAGGACTTAATGAAAAATGTATGAGTTACTGTGCAAAAAAATGTGAATACCTTAGCTAGTTTCGAATCACTCCAAACTACCCAACAGGGGTGAATCGAACGAAGGCGGCTACCCCTCTGCCACCAGCCCAGGGCTGGTACCGTTAAGCAGATTTACGGAGGAAGGCCACTGCTGAAAGGTTACCCACCATTACCTGTTGAACTGTTCACCATGTTAGGGGCCATGCTGTAAGGAGGAGCCTGCGGGTTCATCAAGCCAGAGCTGTTGTTCATCGGCTGAGTGTAGGGAGAGCTGGATCCCATAATACCGCTCTGATTCATGGCAGGAAAATTGCCTTGCCTATGAGAAGAAAGAGCACACACACGATGTCTCATTACGTGCCTCATTGCTGAACATGCTGTGGTTTGTCACAGAGTACATCTCCTATTGTTTGCAAATAGCTAAGGAGAAGGCACGCAATTAGTTCATTTTACCTATATGGGGAGCTTCGAATTAGTCTTGAATTAGTTACCATGTATCTGAGACAGAATTGGACCGACCACGTATTTCAAGAGACGTGTACAGTGTCTTTATACGTCACAACCAATCAGCAGAAAACTACAGCTCTCATTTTTTATCCTATCAGTAGACCGCACTGTGATCAGGAGTCATAATTAGAACCTAGCGTTGGCATAAAAAAATTCCAGTGAATGGCAATTTTGACCATGTAATAGAAATCCTTACCTGTCATAGCTTAAAAACCAGTGAAATGACCAGAAGAAAAATGGGTACGATAGAATCTGTTTCAGATTTCTGTATCTGATGTTATCACATGGAATACAATGTTCAACTTCTTACATGCCATCTATGTCCAATCTTTCAAAAAGCCACATACATACTACACTTTGCTGAAACAATAAACCTCAGCAGAAGTACTTCGGTTTGGAGAATTAATCACATATCTCTCTAATGCTTTCACAACTGACACTGAAGTTTGTCTGAAAACTGCCCTTACCTAATTCTCCACATCTTCAGATGTGAAGATCTTCAGACCAATTATTTTTGAATGCTAAACCTTATCTACTTTCAAGTTCTGAAAAGTATCTAAGTACGTTTTGTACTTGATTCATAAAAAATTCTGCAGATAAACTGAGACACAAGGAAGACTCCAATCCAAGTAAGCAGAATAAACTGATGTAATGCATGCTCCAACACCAAAAATAACCTTTTATTTAGTTAATCCATAATACAATTATCTACCTTTTGTTGGTATAGTTGAAGACTGTACAAATTATGATACGCATATGGATACAGACTTATACATATAAACACATGCAAAAATATACTTACTTGTATATTCATAGCCTACATAGGAAAATACAAAACTCAGACCTGTTTCTTCAATGTAGCCCCTGTAAATTTATGCTGGTTTTCCAAATAAAGGAGACAAGAAAGGAAGCAACCACCCCGTTACATAGCTTCGGTACCTGTCAGCTTTCTTTTCTCACGAAGAACAAAGCATTCAATTTTATCCTACAAGCAGGGAAAGCTGCATGTCCTGGTAGCAAGATGGAGTTTTGGTATAAATTCTACTTTTCAGTATTACACGGTATTCAAACAAAACAGATGCCCCCCAAAACCAATAACCCTGAATAACTTCTATGACTTCTTGCCTTCTCCAAACTCATGGCAGATTCTTAATGCAAGTGGTAGAAACAGGTTTCTTTTTTAGGAGGTACAGGAGGAAGACCATTAAAGCACTATTTGGCCTAATTTTTCTTGACACATTGTGAATTTCTTCAAAGGAAAAGAGAACGTGTTATCTAAATAAAGCATCTTTTTCCAAGTCAGTTTTGTCCTTTGCTCTCTGAAGACAAACTTTTCTTCACTCTTGTAAAGAGGCACAGGCTTTCTTTTGATATGAAGGAGACAACTGTCATACAATGTCATTTCCCTGATGAAGCTTGCAACGAGTAGCAGAGGGAAAAGATTTAAAATGCACAGTGGTGCAATGCTCCAAGGGGAAATTACAAAGGGAAAAGAGAAGAGCAGGACCATTTGGCAACAACTTTAAAGGATTTCAGTCACACAATCAAGCTTTTCTTATGTAAGTAATGTATCTTAAACACCCCCACCCGCCTTTTTTAGCTGAAAATTGCTGTATTTCAACAAATGCAGCTAGCTGAAAAGCTCTTTCTATGCTGGATAAGCGAGATCCTTTCCATTACTGGGTAAAGTTAGTAGCAAAGATGAAGAAAGTGTGCAAGTGCATTTGTTACACTTTAAAAAGGTTTTCAAAGGTTCTTTTACGGAGTAAGGCTGGGATTCTGGAAAAGATAGAAGTCTCTACAGGTACCTATCTCTCCAATGTCCTTCTTTTGCTTTGAAAATACACAGGAGATACACACCTTTCAGGTAAGCTGAAATTGGTCCTTACCTACTAATATTTTAATACTATTATTTCCTAGAGCATGTGTATCTTTTAAGCTGTGGGGCTGTTCATTGTGTCAAATGGAGGTACCACCTATTTCATGTTATCCACTATGGATATCAGTCCCAACTGTAGCTCATGAGAGCATACTGCTGTAAAACAGCTTTAAATCAAAAAGCAGGAAACTATTTCCAATTTAGACAGAAAGTGGAAATTAAATAAAAGGAATATACTAGCTTTGGCCAGGACAGCAAGAAAAGAACTGAAGTCTAAAAAAATTGCTTCTGTACCCAGAAAGACCTGAAAGCAGAACCTAATACCAACATTTCATCTGGCAAGGCAATACCTTTCCCTTTCATCCTCCCATGTAATGCTGCACTTGGAACGGACACAGCTCTCCATCTCTGGAAAGAGCCCAGCAAGCGAAAAGACTCAGCACCATCTCTGGCAGAGCTCTGCCCTTCCCCGGTCCCCCATCAAAGCACTGACCGCAGCACGCGGGAGCTAATTCAGCAACACTGAAAGGCGACGTCCCGTAAGAGTGAACGTTATTTAATCCTGAGATTGGGTGCCGTGCACAGTACAGAGCTCCTCCACACATTGTTCTGCCCTATGACGGATTGGAATGGAAAGTTTCTTTAGGGAGAAATAATCAGGTATTACTTCAGCCTTTAATTCTCACTCCACAGTGGGCCTCCTTTGAGTAAAGACTGCCAACTGTGACAAATTGTGCTGCATCAGTGCTATAATATGAAGTGGAGTCCATTAAGAACTGAGCTGAGATCACCAAACTCATTTTGATTAACCTCCAGGTCACTAAACACTTATAAATATGTTACACAGCAGCTGCTAAACATATTTATATATGCTTAAGGTCACAGCATCATCTGTTGGTTGTTGGAGTTAAGTCAAAAATCTTATGTTTCCTTCTGTGCTGCTTTTAGTAAAGGCATATCCAACATACTATTTAAGAAGTAGTTGTCTCAAAGCATACTACCGGACTCTCTCCTACATCTCCCAATTCCCTCCTCCATTTTTCTGGGAGGCTAAATAAAAATCAAGTCTTTTAAAAACAGTCTGCTGTACATGTAGTGACATCTAATGGCAAAAATTCAACTGACCGGCTATGAATTCTATAGCAGAACAAACCCAGTTAAGTATACAATTTTGCAATATTTACCACATAAACACCAATGGCTGGGCTGCTTACGGATGACACAAGTGATAATTAGGAGTAATAGGAAGAAATTAAGAAAAGAAACACTTACGTTGAGTATAATGAAAAAATGTCTTCATGGTTAAGATGCAGTTACCCTCTAAGGGAATGAAGGAACCCCACTACTTGACACTTCTGCACAGAGACAACACATTAGAAAATGTACTGGTCAGAGAAATCCTGCATTATGTATGAACTAGATGACCTGTCAGGTGCTTTCCAGCTCTAACTCCTCCAATTCCGTGATCCCACATCACATATTCTTCCTCATTTTGAAGAAAAAAGCAGCTGGGCCACTACAAATTTAGGATTATTTATCAATTTAATTTATCAATTTAAATACTATACTTAAGCCTACACATGTCTTTTTTCTGCTCTACTGCTACGAGTAGATCTCCAAGTATTCAGCAAATGGAAGAGATTAAAAATGGGAAGGGGGAGAATCTACTTGCTTTCTGTGGTTTATTTACTGTGTTAACAATTTAGTAATTCACAGCACTTGGATAATGCCAGAGCCAGTTGTTGCGCCCCAGGAAAGGGCTGCCACCCAGAGGGACCTAGACAGGATGAAGGAACGTGCTGGCAGGAACCTTACGAAAGTCAACAGGGACAAGTGCAAGTTCCCACACCTGGGAAGGATGAGCAACCTGTGGCAGTGCTGGCTGGGGCTTGACTGGGGGGAGCAGCTTTGCTGAAAAGCCCCTGGGCATCTTGGCCAGCAGGGAGTTGAGTGTGAGCTAGCAGAGTGCCCTGGCAGCAAAGAGGGCCAACAACATCCTGGGCTATGTGACCAGGAGCAGAGCCAGGAGATGGTGGGAACCGATCATCCCCTCCTTACTCAGCACTCATCAGACTCCATCTAGAGTATCATGTCCAGTTTTGGATCCCCCCAGTAAAGGAAAGATGATGATAAACTAGAGTGAGTTTAGCAGAGGGCCCCTTAGATGGTCAGGGCTTGAGCACTCACCCTGGAGGGGCTGAAGGACTAGGGCTAGTTCAGCCTGGGACAGAGACAGCTTTTGGGCAAAACCTAACAGCAGCTCCCCAGCACCTAGAAGAAGGTCAGCAAGAAGATGAAGCCAGGCTCTTCGCAGTGGGACATGGTGGGAGACTGTGATACAATGGTCAAGAGTTGAAACACGGAAGTTTCAGACTGGATGTAAGGAAACCCTTTTCCCAGTGAAAACAGTCAGGCACTAGATCTGGTGGCCCATGGAGGCTGTGCAATCTCTGCCCTTGGAGGTTTTCAAGACCCAAGTGGATAAAGCCCTGAGCTCTCAGCTGAGTCTGCTAAGGAGGAGGTTGGACCAGAGACCTCTTGAGGTTCCTTCCAGCCTGAATGACCCTGTGATCCTAGACTGTCAGCTTCATTGTGCTGTTGATAGACTGGTGTACTATCGAGTCCAAAATACAACTGGTCAAATTCAAAACATTCCCTTAAGAAAGTCCTGTTCTGCTCTTTTGCCTTCCTTTGTTTGCAATCTACCTGAAACTTAATCTGCACTTAATCTCTTTTCTCTCCAAAACAAGTAGCATCAGATCTAATTGTGTCTTCTGAGCTAATGCAGAAGTCCATGTAGAAAGGAGATGACAAGCGAGATCTGGTCATCATGAAAAAGCAGAACAAAGAAGTTGTAAGAAAGAAGAGCACTAACAATACAAAGGAGCACATGAGTGACCACAGCCGCCAAGCAGTGTCTCTTATACTGAGATGTCTTCCTTTAACTGGACCTGAAATCACCAGTAGGTTAGTGTGTTGTTTCCAACTGCTACACAGAAGTCACTCTGCAGCCCTTGTGTTTAATACTTGCTCGTATGTGATTTAGTACCTCCTCAGTGTTGCCATCTGATGAAGGTTCTTACTGTCATCTTCCTCAGATTTGAACAAACTTGAACTAATTACAAAATCAAGTTCAGAGGTAGGCGTGGTTTAGCTATGGACAATGATAAAAGTGGATTACGCTTCTCAGCAGGACAAGAAATGAAGACACAACTTTTCACGCGGAAACATGTCAAAGCTCAGGTTTTTGCTCTGTGCAGAGCGATCAAGTTCTACAACTTTCTGTGGATTTTCTGGCATGCATCTGACACTCTGTCCTCTCCTCTCTATCTAAACCTGTAGCACTGGAGCAAAGCCCTTCATGCAGTCTGAAAAAATGATCCTGCTTCTATAATTAGCCCTGTGGCAGCCTGAGCCCAGGGATGAGTTGAGCACAGAAATGTGCAGGGAACAGAAGAAGGGTTCAGAGGTGGAGAGTCTATAAGGGCTGGAGGTGAGGAGAGTTTGGTGCAGAAGAGTTGGAAATGGAGGGGAGAGTAGATGGAAATGAAGAANTGGCCCACAAGCTCATGGAAGTTTGCCATTTCTGCTCCAGATCTTTAACCTACATCAGTTTTGCAGCGAATGCACTGCAGCACCTCAGGGGAGTAATTTGTGTAAACATTTTAAAAGGAACATTTTTTTTTTTTAATGCTGACACACTGCTAAGGTGGCTACTTGATTACAAACTGTGAAAATGACTGCGTTAGGCTGCACTCACAAATCACAGTGTACTGACCAAATTGCCCTGTGCTTATCTGTGCCAGGTCTGCAGCATGACAATATTTCCTCTCTCTTTTAAATGTCAAAGTATGATTTGGGGGGTTGTTATTTAAACACACTGACCTGCACAATAACCAGAAGTACTTTATTTAAATCTGTCTTGAGCTGGGACTAGCCTTAAGCGCTTATAATCTGTCATACTTTGACACCAAATGGGTTATTATAATGAGAGTAATTCAGGAGTGAGACCCATGAATGCTTTCTCCCCGGGGAATTTACACACAAACATGTGCATGCAGATACATATGCTCTTTTGTTATGGATTTTCCTTCTTGCTGCATTTATGGGCTTCCTTGGAGAAGTGAAACTGTTTCTGTCATCAGGGGATATGGGAGAACTGGAGGAGGGAGAAGGGAGCAAGGGAAAACAAACCCCAACATTGCTTACTTTGGTCTGACTGAAAGTTCACTGGTGCATCAGCACTGTTAGCAAAGGCCAAGACACACGAAATCTGAATATTTGCTTGAGCAGCTATAAAACGGCAGTAAAGGCAGTTCCCATGTAAATAAAACAAACACTGTATCTGAAAGCTAAATATCCCTCTCTCATTAGCTGCTACTACAGGTGTGCTAACCTGGATTTACATTTCCTCCTCTGTTCAGTGGGGAAGCTCGCCACTCACAGTAACGAAGCTTTAAAAAAGCACCCACGAAAGCTGGTGATGTGACAGATGTTAGGCCTGCCGCAAGATTTGTTCCATTTTTCAGGTCAGAAGGAAATTTTTATACTTATGTGTGTGCGTGCATGTGTGAAAAGGGGATGCCAAAGCTCCGAAATGCACTGACACTGACAAAACACTAGGAAACATAAATGAAAAAGCATCTAGATTTGTACGGGGCTGTGGGGGTGGTGGCGTATGAGCCTGCATGTGCGTGTCTGCTGATATCAGGCACACAGAACCAACACTAAACTATTCTTCCCCACGACCAGGCCTAAATGGCAATGCTAAAACGGGGAATAACTTTCTAGCATCATAATTATGTGATAGTGCACATCACCTTGTAATCCACTGTCTGACCAAGCACACTGCCTGTTTTCTTTGTCTGGGTGAACTAAAGACTACTGTGTAAGACACTTTTTGGAAGAATAACAAAAATAGCCTTTCTAAATATACTCTTTTTCTTCTAATTACGCAAATAGTTGTGCCTTTACCATCGTTACCATTACTTAGATTTCACTAAGAAAGAAATCAAGGAGGGGGAAGAAACCTAAACATCGGTTGTTCTTACCAGGCTGATTCACTGCTCAGCCCCTCAGAAAAGCAGCCACAAAAACTTACTGTTTGTTTACATGCTACTGTCATCACATTAACCATTTTTCCAGTGAAAACATCTGCCTGACGGGCTACCTACTTGGTAGTCATTTAAAGCCCAACAGAATGCAGCAGTGTCATACCACATCAAACACTGGAAAAGCAACACAGGAGGCACGTGTAATTCACGAGCATTGATGCTAATAAAAACACAACTACATAACATTTGTACTGCTGAATGCATGCTGAGATCGGAATCAATCTCCCTATCCCATTTTACAGATAACAAAAACTAAGGAAGAGATCCAAGATTAATAATGGTCTAAAATACGGCCAGATGAATAATAAAGTAGTTGAATACAGGGAGGAAAACATAGCACAAGCCTGCAGAAATGTAAATCCTCAACTTCATTTGATCCTAATGATAAAGGGTGTGTGACTGAAAAACATGGAGGATGTTTATTGAAATACTGTAGGGGCTTTTTTTTGTTTGTTTTGGGTTTTTTTTAGGTTGCAGCTATTTAATTTTGGTTTTATAAAGCTCCTTTTGTATTAATTAAAGTTTTTTGGTCTGAATTTCATGGTGACCGCAGCATTTGGTCACCAGCCTTCAAACCCATAGGGATTCCCTGAAATGCCTTTATATTGCGCAGCATTCTCACAAGTGCAGCAAGACCTCCGCATTTAAATTCATTTGCGTAAGAACAAACTAAGCCCTCTGTACTCAGTGCAACCTGGACTGGATAAATACAATATAATGCCGCGTGACAGAAGACATGGGACTACTGCAAAGCAGACCAAGTCAAATGGCTTGTAATCCCACCGAAGCTCCGCTCTTGGTGACCCCTGCCTACCTTCCTGGCAACGTGGATTTAAACAGCAGCTCTAACGGCAGCTGCTTGCACGCTGTCCCCATCAGGTGTAATATCTGAGTACTAAAAGGAGACACATTTCTTAGCCCAAGTGGAGTGTGTGATGGGTAAAAGAGGGCTGCTGTGCTCTGTCTGGCAAGGAGGAGCATGCGTGAACTGGGTTTATAGCAAAAAAAGAAATTTGCCCTGTATGGCATGATGCAGTCAAGCTGAACCAGAAGGCCAAGAAGGGTGATTTACTCTGGTGTGACTTGATATCCAAAGGGGAATGACTCATATGACTATCTCACTACGCACCTTCTATTTTTGCGCATGTTTATAAATAGCTTTATTAAAAAGTCGGAAGGCCCTATGAACTCTCTCCCAGAATGATCACTTGAAAGTGGGTAAGAGTCTGTTCCCAGCACACGAACAGCCAGGAGGTCACCAGAGCATGGTGCTAAAAAGCTACAGGAAGCTAACAACACGCTGCGTGTTTCACCGATTCAATTTCCTCCGGTGCGGCACTGCCGTCGGGAGAGGCTCAACACCTGAGCTCCCTCCTCTTCCACCTGGGGATGTGGACCTCACCACGTCCTTATGATGTTCAGTCACATCCTTGCACCGTTTCTGAGCACTGCTGCAGCTCCACGGAGCTCACTGTGCTGGCAACCAACTGAAAACCTAATAAAAACCTGATCGTTTCATGCCAGCTCTTCAGTGTATCTTTTCATAGTAAAATGTCATCTGGCTGACAGCACACTCAACCCAACTGTGCATGTACAGCAGCATGGCAAGGAAGTTCTCCAAAGGGATTTCCCAACAGACACATTTTCACTTACCTATCTTTGCCCAATAGCCTGGAGATGTTATATGTTTATCAATATTATTACTACCACTATTACTGTTAGTCTCAGCACTTTGGCACTCCAGACAGTTTCACAGGAGCAATGTGGTGCATATGTCAGCATGGTTTCAGCTAGCTCTTTTCTTCATCTTTGGCTCAGAAGATGTCTGAAACCTACTGTGACAACTGCAACAGGTATTTAATGCGTTAGTGAAACTGCTGGCCATCATTAAAAAAATCTTACTGCTGTTATGTTAACATTTAATATGATTCTTACAAAGTTACTTCTATGTCCAGTTAGAAGTGATGCTCACATTTGAATTCCATGAATAAAGCAGAGGGCTCTTCCCACTCACGTCTCCCCAGGTAGCATTGATAAAAAAAATTAATTTTCTCTCAGTTATCACCATTGTAAAACAACCTAAAACCTTAAAACCGCTCTAAAACCTGAAATCCTCCTACCATTTTTTATGTCTCTCCCTTTCTGTCACAAAAATCTTAGGCTGTTCAATCACAGTCTTGTACTGGCACAATATATGTGCCAAATCACACAGAGCAGTCATGGAATTAGCTTTCTTCATGAGTTCCATTAAACAGATGGCTATTCTCCTGTGGTTTTTTTTTTGTTTGTC
>VZTL01005453.1:76368-97564 GCA_013400535.1 Scopus umbretta
GATTTAAACTACTAGATCTTCTGGCTAATAGGCAAAAAGACAAACAGTGTGAAAATCCAGTTTCCTCATCTGAAACATTTCTTGCCACCCAAGAAAGAGTACTCAATCTAAAGTCCTCCATTATTCTTTACTTTTATACAATAACAACTGATGAAGGACTGCATTCTTAATGCCCTAAAGATCACATTTTGAAGTACAGAATTTCTACGTAACATCTGACTCTGAGGCAGAGTGTTAATAAACTACCAAGAGTCCTACACTGCAATTTTGTTTCAAAATAATTAGTACTTCTCTAGAGGGCAACAGTTCTCCTAAGTAACCAAATCAAGCCAAAAATAATCCTGACACAATAATAATTGAAGTAGAAGTGTGTCTCAGACAACTGAAAATTCTCATTCATGACTCTGAAAATCACCCTTCCTTCCCAACATACTGCTGTTTTCACAATTTAAGAATGGTTACTCTCTGAAGAAGGGAAAGAGTAGGACTCTTGAGGTCTGTGGTTAATCTCTAATGGCACGAACAGCATACAGCAGTCTACTTGATTGATGAGTAACCAAAAAAGAAAAAAACGTCTCCCCGTATCACTGGTTGTCTGCATGAGCTCTGCAGCATAGTGACATCTAGGGCTCCAAAATGATGGATTTACCTTTTAGTAAAACAAAATTCCAGATAAAAATATATTTCTCTCAGCCTCCCACAAGAAATGGCTTTGGTTAGCTCAGCATGTGAAGTTTCTTCCAATCCTTACGTGAGTTTATCAGCAATTTTGAGCTTATCTACAAAATGCATCTCCATTTTAAAAAAAACTAATCACAAAAGTGTGATTTCCAGCTCTCCCGTTACTATAATAAATACATATAGGCTCAGTTGTACTTCACCCCTCCTAATATACTGTAGAAAAAAGCCATATATGGTTCTGCTTTGAAAAGCAAAGCATGAGGAAAGGAAGGTGCCCTTTCAAAGAAAAGAACGAATAAAAAAATCAGCTTAATATAAATGACTATTTCTCATGAAGAAGGAAGAAGCATGGGTCCTTTTGGGAAAAAAAAAAAAAAAAGTCAATACTGGTTAATAGTTCCCTTAGAAATTACAGTATTTACAGAAATTACAGAAATTCCCTTAGAAGTTACAGTAAGCATTAATATTTGGACTTTAACCCCTCAAATCACACAGCAACTTGGCAAAGAAAGACAATAATCCACCCGTAACTCAAACGCCCCCACCCGCAGGTGGAGAAAGAACAGCAGATATTTGGAGTCCACAGAAACATCATACCGCCATTCAGGCCAAGAAGCGTTACCACTTCATCCAGTTGAAACTATACATGGACTTTTTTTAATTTTTAGTTTCATGGACTAAAATGTACTGTCTGGATATTCAAACAGCACCAACAGAAGGCAAAGTGGGGCTCATTTCAGGGTGATCCATCAGGATCGTTAAGGAAATCCGAAGCCTGGGAGTGTCCAGAGGAGCGGGGTAGAGGGGTAATGACCAGACACCTTGAGACTGGAGAATTGTGAATGGCTTAAATTTGAACAGGAGTAACTCCTTCCCTGTGACTGAACGTTAAATAAAAGACCTGGCAGAAAGAGCCTTTCTGATAGGGGCTTATTTCAAAGGCAACAGAAAACGCACCCCAGCGCTGGCTCCAATTATGGCTACCAGTCCTGTCTTAGCCTAGTTTACTTTGGGGATTTCACAGTTGGCAGCCTTTCATCTAGAAGTAGCCTGGTTTGAATAAGCAAAGAAACTTGAATGAGTACTTAACCTTCCTTCGCCCCACTGCACTTCCCAGCAGAGAAGAACAGCACCTCCAAGCTTAAAGGGAAAAGGGAAAACAATGGAAAATATATACTCTCTCCAGGGATTAAAGACGGTAAGTTTTACTGTAGCACTTCAAGTCTTCCTGCTACGTAACCCCAGCTTTTAAAATCACAATTAGAATTTTAAACCCAAGTTTCAAGATCAGAAGAGCCAGACTGGAAAATACTGCATAGAAACTGACAGGCTCTAGGATGTAAAACACCTAAAAGAGTTCTGTTTTTTATTTATATTATTATTCTTTTTAAAAAATTTATTCCCCATTTCCGCCTCGTTCTTTTTCCTTTTGACATTTTAATGCACCATGTCCATTACTATATTTCCTCACCAGTACCTTCTAGTCCATCAGCAGTGCTGCATTACCCTGCTGCTGGAGAAAATAATACGGAAAAAGTGCTTTGCTGGCACCAGCGACATGGAATATGAATTATACATACATAGCAGAAGAGAAATGCTGATGGAAGGTTAGTCCACCTGTATGTGCGCCAGCGTGCGTGTGCATGTATATACACACACAGACTAAAAAGAAGACATATGGAGTGCACATTTTAAACTCATTTACACCAATTGTAACTGTTTCTCTGTACGGCAGAAATTCTCTAATGTCAGTGCAGCTTTTATAGATCAGTTTTAGGACTGAATGAAAACTTACCCAATTCTTCTGACCTCACCACGATGAGGCTGTAGTAGCTAGCAAGCTGCTAAGCAGTTTAGAACCAGAACCACATTCCAGAGCGCCTGAAAGTATGTCAAAGCAATGCAACACCACACATTACTGTAGTGACTGAACACCATTTCTCAGGTGGCACAGGGAGCAGTGGATGATAATGTAAATATCCACCTCAATTTAGCAACCCAATGACCAGGATATAAAATGGCCAGAGGTTGGAAACAGCTAAGCTGGATCCCAATTCCTCAGTTTCAAAAACTACTATGTCTAAATCATCTCCTCTAAAATCAATGACACTGAATTCTAAATTCATTCAATCTATTAAAAAAAATTGCTTTAATTTACAAAATTGCAACATGCAATCCCAAGAATCACATTAAGGTACAGCACACTGAGGTCAAAGATGCTGCCTTCAAAGACAGGACTGCTCCTCATGTAGGCACATCAAAACTCATTTTATAGTGATTGGTTCAGGTACCAGTAACTGTAGTTGCACGAGCAAGAGGCTCATTTTAGCATCCAGTTGGATGCATATTTCACAGCCAGCTAGTACCGAATTACCTCTTTCTAAGGATGCACTGCTAACAGTACCTAAGCCAGCTATTTTGCAACTACGTTTTTACCTTTCCATGTACTACAGTCACACTTTCAACTGCTAAGAAGACATGCTCAGAATGACACTCACTGCTAGAACAACAGACGCTGAAAATGACGATGACAAGCATCTAGCTCCAAAACGTCTGTTGACTTCAGGTGTCAACTTAAGAAACAATTTTCAAAAGTGCGTACTGGGCACTTACTGTAGGAAACAAAAGCTCACAGACAGCGAACACATAGTCCTGAAAAGTTCCAAGTTGGCCATCTACAAACTGAGGAACTCAAGATTGGCTGGTGCTAGAAGATACTGGCTAAATTTGCTGCCTTTCACATCAACAGGGAAAATGCTATCTCATTTGCTTTAAATTATTTGCTTTTACTGAAGGTTTACTGTGTTGCAGGTCTGTACACAAATAAATACCATCACTATAAATGCAGGCAGTGTTCTAAGAACTACAGTGTGATAAAAGACACTATTTTTTGGAGCCACCTGGTCCTCAGAGGCCTCCGCTGGGTTCTAACCTCCAGCAGCAGAACCAGCCCTTGGGGTCTTGGCCAACGCCAACTTAAGTTATGAAAAGTCTTTCACTGGAGTTCAGTGGATATATTAGGTCTTCCACGTACAGGCCTTACCAGTCAATGGGTGTGCTGAGACCCAGACAAATATAAAAAGGAAAACATGGTTTTGCAGTTCCTTCACACTGCCTTCCTGAAAATAAGGGGAATTACTATACAGGGTATTAGAGAGTTATTTAGCATTGACTGCTGTAAAATGTTACCCAGACCAAGCTTAAACATCCTGGGTAGCGTGAAACCACAGGTACTGCCAGTTCAATGAAGAGGTCTTAAAACCACCTTTCTTTTCTTTAGCCTGACATGACAGATATCATTTGGGAAACATTGGTCTGCATTCACAAGACAGGCTACCACATCATAAGATTTTAGGTTACAGGGAAGGTATTATGTAGCTTTAGAAATTAATCTAAGCTTAAGACAGAGCAGGCCTAAAGGTGAGGTCAAAGGCTAATTCAAATGGTGTAAACCTAGTATCTTCCACAGCCACCACTTTTATTTATATGATTTTATCTTCTCTAATTAAAAGGGTGGTGGTCTGCACTGAGGATGATACCTAGATATAACTGGCTGACACTGAGATGAGCCCTGGCTAACGAACATTGATTTTCTGCCCCAGTGGAAGTGATTTTATTCTGATGCAGGCCATTTAAGTTCATTTTACACAGCTCCTTTGTGTGGCTTGGCAAGGCAGAGGCAAACCAGCTTTCTATGTCTAAATGAGACTCCTGAGCTGGTAAAAGATAGATCCTGTGGATTAACAGCTGAAGATCGATTTCTCTCCCCTACTGATACTTGGCTACTGATTCAACAAGTTGACTTCGAAGGGGATCACAACAAACTTGTACAGAAATACTGCTGTGCAACCATGACTGACACAACCATTTCATTTTCTTCTTAATTCTACAGAGGGGTGTGTTTTATAGTAACAAAAATGCAGCAGTTTTTGAACGCCACAGCTGAATCTTCTAAACTCAAGACGTTCAAAGAAGAAGGCTGGACTCTATTCATGCACTTTGGCATGTAACAGTGGATGTCCTTCCAGTCAGACAAAATAGTATGGCGTGAGTGCTCTCCCATTTCACTAATTTTTGCTTTTTGAACAGCAGAACCTGTAGACTTGTGTTCCAATTTTTTTGTTTTGCCTTGTATTTTTCATATGCATATGTAAGAATGATATTATTAAGGAAAAAAAAAAAAACAACCAACAAAACAGAAGCAGCTACAGAAAACTGGTAATTAAAACTTGTTAGTAACTATGAAGGCAGCAGTAATTTGGGTATTATCGATAGCCTGTGGAGGTCAAAACTGAAATAACACGATAGCAGGGAAGTCCATGAAACTTGAATCTCAGGTAAAGGCTAGACTTGGTTTTGAGGAAGTAACAGGCTGGGAGCCAGTGTAGATACTTTCTCCCAGTGCTGTAAATCATGACATCATTGCAGAAATCACAGCGTGAAGGACTGGTGAGAGAACGGTAGCTGTTTCAGGCAAATGTTTTGCACTGGATACTTAGTGCTCCTAAAAATTGTTCTAGCGACTAACCAAAATTTTTCACACACACGCATGCTCAGTTACAGCGTAGTAGAACTTTCTTGAAAATCCCATTAAGAAACCCTGTCATCATTCCTGCACTACACCACCTCTCAGAAAGGGATCATACTTTGGGGGTTGCAGCTCACTGCCCAGGCAGCAATGACAATGCCACCACCAAGTCAAGAAAACACGGTTGCACAGCACCGCTGTGAGACAAGAACACCAACAATGAGGGGAGAAAGATGATGCCTGGGTCAGGGGGAGGAGGGATCTCATTCCTTCTCAGTGAGGTTCTTCATTTCCCTCTCAGGCACAAGGAAATAGAGCCATGCCAAAAGCCATGCAGGTGTGTGAGCGAGTGACATGCAGATTTTCATCGTACTGTCACAGTGGCGTTAGTAAAAAGAAAACAAAAAACTAAAATCCCTTCTACGACGCAAGTATTTGTGTATCTTTCACATTTTTATATTCCTTCAGCAGCCAGATGTTCATAATGTTCATAACCATTAAAAAAAATCGCCAAGGTCCCACAGCAAGTCCAGTTTACGTTGCTACCTACCCGTACTGGTCAGGCTGGTGCATCAAGGGAGCCTGAGCATTGCCATAGTTGGGGTGCTGTGAAGAAAACATGGGGCGTCCGCCAGCCCCAGACTGGCTGGGATACGCCGGCGACCTAATGTATGGTGGCCTAAAGCAGAACAAAAGAACAGCCTCTTTGGATTTGCTCTGTATCACAAATACGAATCACTGTCAAGTACATTCCTTCCATATGAAGTATGAAGGACTTGCAGGAACAGCCAAAAGCCATTGTGCTTTCTCCCCTACAGTTGACTTGAGATCAAAGAGGAAAACAGCGTGCTTGCAACCCCCTGGCATCAGAGGGGTGTGGCAGGTTTTGCTCAATCTGCAGTTTATAAATAGCCGTTTTGCCAGCATTTGCAGTAGAGATTCGATGACTGCACGGCCCTTCCACAAGGTGCTGGATTACTGGAATGGGCAGTATGTGACGAAAAGGCTCCGAAATGGTGCAGTTTTGTCCAGGCAAAGCTAGAATCCAAAAGCACTTTTACAAAAGGAAGCTGTGAGATAGGAGTGGTAACCATTTAACCTAGTTTTTGATTAAACACCACACACCATGCCCAAAGTTGAATCACAATCAAATGCTTTCCACTTAACGCAAAGTCTTTTCTCGATGTAAAGACCAACAAACGTGAGCTTTTCCTTCCATTACATGATTATAAAGAAAGCGTTCCTGCAGCTGCAGTGATGGCCCATTTATTCCTTCATGCCTGACCTATCAGCTTATAGCCTAAAACAGACAGACAGAAACAGACTTTTGTACATCCTACTAGACAGGTCTGTAAAAAAGAAAAAAACAACACAAGCAAGAGACTGCTGGTTCACAGATATCTGCTGGAGTACAGTCTATTGTAAGGGAGCGTGGTTCTATTTTACTGAACAAGAACATGAAGTACATTACATTTACTGTTATTGTTTTAAAAGTTTGCTATTGCTTATCACTAGAAGCCACCTGCCTTCCAAACTCGCAAAACAAGAAAGCAACAGATACAGGGACACATTCTTATTTCTAATTTTACATTGTGTCTTGGAATTAGAGCAACTCTAGTGTCCGGAAACACTGGTCTTGCACGATAAATACCTGTAGGCATATATATGCATCTGTGTATGCATATGCATAAATAAATGCAAGATGCTTAATACACACATGCACACAGAAACATGCTTACCAGAACAGTGCAACCAGCTTTGTGTAATTCTCAAATGTAACGGAACTTCTTGTAATAAAAAAAGATAATAAATACACCAGGAGTTATTTGAGTCCAGGGAAATGTAGAAATTACTTCATCTGAAAAATTTCCCAGAAAATACGATTTCTTTGCAAGTATTCAGGCATCTCAAGAATAACCACAGACAGAAAAGTGCCTTTGCCAAAATCCATCCATGACCGGCAACATGCAATTATGCTGCCTGAAGGGGAGACAAGAAGACAGATGATGGCTCCAACCTCTACAATCCTGTTTGCAGGTTTTCTCTTATGGATGCATAGGTGGCAGTTATCAACTCCAGGTAACTACAGAGTGCTGTTATGCCTCCTTCTGCCTTTCCCTTCCAGCTGCTCTCCTCAGCCTGCCCTCCTCTCCCTCTCTGCGTGCCTGCCCAGGAACAAGAACATCCTGTAGATGAGAACTGCCACCAGCGCCCCTGCTCACAACATGGGCAGTAAATGCAAGAATTGATGGGCAGCTTTGCAAGCTTCCTTTATCCCTGGCAGGGGGAAGCTGCCAAGGACACGTTGGCCCTCTCTCTACCGTAGATAAGCTAACCAATTTTAAGCTGCAGAGGGCTTGTTTTTGACTCCTAATGTCACTGCAACCCTATGGGTATTCCTAAAGCCTGCAGTGCCAAGAACCAAACTGGAAGTGGCTGTCATCTCCACTGTCACAGCTGCTTTTCGAGAGGATAATTCAAACACACGATAGCATGCTTTCCCCTTATGTTTAAGGAAGAGTATTCTTCCCACACACCATCTCCTCCCAGAGGTAAGGGCACAGATAGAACATGTATAAATGCATATGCATACACCTATACAGTGCCATCACTTCAGAAATGACAAGAGAAAGATTCCTACTCGTTTAAACTCCTTTCACCTGGACACATACCTGCTCTGAGCGGAGTTTGCAGCAGCCTGCATCACCGCAGCAGCCGCCTCCTGTGCCTTACGATTCACAGTTGGCATGGGTGGGCCCATCCCGGGGCCTCCCTGCTGAGACATGCCAGGAGAATTGGGGGTCATACTGCTCATGTTTCCAGGAAATGGTCTGCTCTGCATCCCAGCTGATGGCATCCGTCCCAGGGGCATGGTACCACAAGGCTGGCTTGGCCCCTGTCCATGCATCTGACTGTTGGCATTTATACCCATGCCGGGTCCTGGGCCACTGTAACTTGTATTGGGCACGCCACTGTACGTCGGTGGTCTGGAGTAGTTTCCTGAACAAAATGATAAAAAGCACAGAGAACAACGTTAAACTTTTGAGCAAATATTTCTATTTAGGAAGTGAGCAGCTGCAGAACTTAACACATGTGAACTCAAGTGACCCACGCTGTCTACAAAGTCAGAACGACTTTTTCACCATGAGGACAGACAAGCAGTGGAACAAGCTGCCGAAGGAGGTTGTGCAGACTCCCTCCTTGGAGGTTTTCAAGACCCAGTTGGATAAAGCCATGAGTAACCTGCTCTGACCTTATACCTGACCTTGATTTGAATACAAGGTCAGCCAAGAACACCTCCTCAGCACCCTTCCAACCTGGATGATCCCATAAACCTGATTTTCATGTACCCTCAAACATTTTCTGCATAACATTTGTCATGGGATAACAGCAAATACAGAAAAGCACAACCTCCAGAGGGTTAACAACATAGCACACAGCACAAAACTACCTTATGCAATAAAGAGATACATGGCATGTAAGAAACCCATTACATAAGCTCAACGGAGAATCTTATTTTTGTAATTTCATGTTCTCATTCTTCATCTTTCTGCAATTTCAGCTTTCTGCAACCAGCTTCTTGCTCCTAACCGTTCTGCCCATTTGTGTCAGAGATGCTTTGGCATGGACCGGCGAGGACGGCTGCCGGGTTCCGAGGAACATTCCCACTCCCTCTTGCCCTACCCTGCCTTCCTAGTAATTTCAAAGTTTGGCTATGCCAGCAGAAGGGGTGGTAGCTTACAGCACACCTCTGGGAAAACTCGTATTACAAGAGTAATCAGCAACAGTACAGAGATGCTAATATAAACAGGTGCCTTATAAAGAATGGCATGAAAAACTGGCTGACCCCAACTGGAGCAAACTGCTAAGCTTGCAGCAGCTTAACTCATTTGAGTGCTGATTTTCCTCTCATGTTGAAAGCTCAAGAAAAAGCGGTGTACAGCATGCAGTGTTACAGAAACAAACCCAAGCAGCATGAGAAAGAGAAAAAAAAAGGTAAGGATATGGTAGAAAAGTATTTTAGGAAACAGATCACATTACACTACTTCGGTCATCAGTTTTGACTTGTCTTTATTTCCATCTCATCCAGATTAGTGGAAACACGACCCGTTCCCTCCCTGTGGGATGCCACAGAGCAGAGCTTCCTGACTGCTCTCAGATATTCCCACGCTTGTTCAAAGGCAGCAGCCCTTGGACTCTTCCTCTGAACGTGGAGACCAGCCACATCTCTCCTCAGGCCGCAGCTACCAGGCAGAGGAGTCGGTGGCATGCAACTCCTGTTTATATTTAAAATAAATATATTCACCCATCATTTGAATGCACACATAATTAATTCATACGCTCCTGCTGCTATGCTTTGGCTAATCCTCCCCACCCGGTAACTGACTCACTCTGCTACAAGTTCTCCTCAGCAAGAACGCGTGAGTCCTACCCTCTTCCCAAGAAATGGAGCAACAATTCTCTTCTGTTTTAGAAACCAAGTTTCTGCCCAGGGGTCTTCACAGAAGGAACCCAAATATGTGGTTCAACAGAGATGAAAGGCTCCAGATTCAGCTTTATGCTGACTTCAGCCTGCCCTGTCACTTCTCCTCCTCCTCTAGGTTTGTCCGCTGGCAGCTGACTATTTTCTGTTCAGCGAGCTCTCGCCCCTAGCCAGAGTTCTGGCTGCTGAGACCTGCTCAAGCCACACTTCTGATCCAACATATGTGACCACAAACTGAAGGGTTCACTAGTTTCGTATGACTCTGCTTAGCATTAAAGCACAACTAACAACACACAACTCTGATGTTGCTCTGGCTTTCCAGTTGCTTTGCGCAAGAAAAATGTAATGCAGCAAGATGGTGTATATGTGCACTCAAAGATTATGCACAGCCAGTTAACACATTTTATGTACATGTTATTAGTAACACTGCTTCCCAAAGTGAAGCAAATTCCCTCCCTAGACTAGCAGACCTGATATCCATAATCACTGGGAGCTACTGTCACTCCAATCTACATAAAGCCAATTTGTTTTGTCAGTTAGGGCTACGAAGTACTGTTCAGCAGCATGCTTGGAGGAGCAAACACCAATGCTAAATACTATTGTTGTCTTGATGCTATTTTGAATTGGGGCAAAAAATCTCTTCTTTCGTGTTTTGGCTTCTCCAGCATAAGCACAACACAGAAAAAACAGTGGAACCTTCTCCATAAAAATATGTGGCTCAGTTAAAATAGCTCCTAATCGTTTCTCCAGGGACACACATCCAAGAGCACAGGGAAGTGGTATCTTTTCAGTAAGGAAAACAAGTTTCAATGTTTTTTCCATTTTTTTTTTCCTCTAAGCATTTCCTCAATACCTCAAGTACTAGCTATTCTTATACCTTTCCCAGACCACAAAAAAAAAAAAAGGCAAAATAAAAGCCAAACAAAATACAAGAGGAATTGCCAGGAATGAGGAGTGCAATCTTATTTCCATGTTTCTCTAATAGATTAGTAATTTGTTGGCAGTGGCTTTGACAGAAAACAGATGGATGCAGCATTAAACACAATGAATGCAGCAGATGCTAGGCCAGCCCACATCAGCTGGACGTGTCAGGCAGCCAAGTCCAAGAGCCCACACTTTCAAGTGGGTACAAGCCTGGCAACAGCAGCTGTACAATACTACTGAACAACTCCTCCCCTCCATATCCGAGGGATTTGTGATTCCAACTCCCCCTCGCAGAGTAGAATTGTACCCAGAGAGACAACATCTCAAATGAATGAGAAAAAACAAAGCAGGAACTGGAATCAGGAAGAAAAAAAAAAAAAGTGCAATGAATATAAAATATAAAAAAGCCTACTAACAACCTGCCAAAGACAGGTGTTCATACTTACCTCTGAAACTCTGGTCCACTTTGTCCAGGTTTGCTGAACAAAGTGCTCTGATACCTTGCCATTTCTAGGCAAGCTGAGAAGAGGGAAATTTGAGAACTACCTGTTAGTTTTGCTCTCTGCTTTAGAGACATAGGTCAGATTCACAGTATTAAAAATAGCACCTTAAAATAATTTTGGAATTGCTTACTTGTGCATTTAACCATCAAGTTTTTCTTGTACAGACAATTTAAATGTATTGTTCTGAATTCCTCTGAAATTATTTTACCTAGGGGACTTCAGCAGATACAATTGATACTTAAGTCTTAACTCCATGGGCTGTACATGCGGATCTGGATTCTGAGGTCCAGACTCTTGAGATACTTGGGGCATCTCACCCTTACGATGCTACCACTTTAATTAAAACCTAGGATTAGAATCAGTGGGAGCTAGACAGCAAAGTGCTTTTGTGAAACGAGTCCAACATTAAAGGCTACAAAGCACAAACACTCAATTAATATTACTTTACCATGAACAAAAGGGGGTTTAACTTACTGTGAAGTTCTGGGGTTGTGGTTCAAACATACTCAGTAGTGGTTTCTCTGTTATACCCAAACAGAACAGTTTTACTGCTGAATTGCATAGTAAAAGTTAGGGAGACGGGATGCATATCTGATACATTTTACTGATCCACAGGAAGTTTTCCTCTGCCCCAGTCTTAAAAGAACCAACTGACTACAGCATCCGACTGCTCTCCAGAGTGCATTTAAGGGACATTTTGCTGTAGCAGCAGTTTGATGCTTGGGTCATAGACCAGGGCTTCATTAGCCCCCGAGCTAGATGTCATCCAAATACAAACCAAAGAGACTGTTTCTTTCAGTAACAACTTCCATTCTCGGTCTGCTTTTTTTTTTATTCTTGGGGGCAGGAAAATGCTGGGATTTAATACAAAATTAAAACTAATGTTCTGCACTGCATGCTCCTGTGTTGTATCACAGACACACAGAAGTGTGGAGCCAAAGCCATTTTTCAGTTTTGAAGGAAATGGTTTCACAGGATTGGACTAGGTCCCCAGTACAGAATTGCTTCCTGGGAAAATATATTCAACTCTTATTATAGATCTAAGTGTCATGTAAACACACGAAACCCAAATAAATCAACCACATGCATGAAATGGATCATTCTGCTCTCAGGAACTGGGGGCTAATTCCTCCAATCCAAACCTACTGGTCTAGTTTTCACTATGGCGAGCAATTCCACTGCAGAGAAAGGACACTAGCCTTGAGGAATGGTTTTCGGGACAGCACATAGTGAAATTTAGCATTCAAATGAAAAGCTTAATGTCACCGAATACTTTGACAGATATATAAAAATACAAGTAGTCCTGCTGAACTCAGCCTATGCTTAACAATATTCTGGAGGAAGGCCTATGTGAACAAAACACTGAAAGCAAGTAAAATCCTTGAGAATTATTTTACTTTAATAATTTAAGAACTCGGTTGCAACCCAGGTAATTTTTAATATATTTGTTCTTTTGGCAATAAAAGGCAAATGGGGTAACATTATTATATATTCATCATTGCTGGCATATAATTGTGCTTTGTAAGAGGATATGTTAAGAGATGCAATTACGGATTACTTTCATTAAAAATGAAAAATGCTACAAAAAACTTAAATCGAGGTAAATACATAAGTTTGAAATATCACCATCCTCATCCCCAGATTTTATTAATGGTCATATTAGCCTGGTGAAAACGTGATATTCTTCTGCTCTATTTGTTACCTGTAGAGCTGAAAGTCTGCAGGGCCCTAATTTTATGATGACCAGTGCATGGGATCACCAGTACTCTCCAAGAGCTGGCAGAAGAACACGCTTTTCATACATCACACTATTCACCAGACCCTTCTGAAATGGCCTGTTAATGACAATGATGCTCATTTTCTTCCTGCCCCTCAAGTTCACTTTTTAATAGCCATTTCTTCCTGACCGCGACCCATAAAATCATTACATAGGCACTTTCATCTACAGAGGGAGGAAAAGAACTGCTGAACTCAAGCAAAAAAAGAAAGTAGTATTCGGCGCGTTACTTAAATGCATTGATTTAGTACAAAACCCCTTCCATTCAATCAGTGTGGATGGCTAATGTTTTACTGCACTTGACACCCACTATTCCCATGGTTCGGAATCTCAGCAGCAGCAGTACAGCTGGAAGTCAGGATAGCACATAATAAATCCACTGGATTTTTACCAGTTAAGCTAGTTGCTCACTGTGCAGATAAAAATAAGCACTTGGACAGCATTTTATGGCCACAAAATGCTTTCCAAATAAAAGGAAAGCACCAGTCAACTGGAGTTAGGTAATTAATCTTCACACATGGCTACAAGGCATTACTAGCCCCTTTTTACAGTTAAGGAAAGTGAAGCAGAGAAATGAATCTACTTGCCTAAGTTGAAAGATGGTGTAAAAAGGCAGAGCCAAAATTAGAAACTGGGAAATCTTGGCTTGTAGCCCTGTGCTGAGAACACTACAACAAACGCGACCCAGAGATGAAACAGAAAGGAACATTGCGCAGGGCAGCAAGGCTCCCTGCAAACAAACATCAGAACTAGTTCTCAGAAACTCTGGAGACTAAAATAGCCATCCTTGCCAGCATGGGCAAGCCACCGAGCCCTTACAGTATTTCCCATCACTGGCTCCAGGCCTTTTTGAGGATTTTAAGTAAGAAAGCAATAGTAGGAAGTGCTGAAATAGAAAAGCTTCTTTATGTACTTCTAAATAAGATACTGCCCCTTATACATTCGGTGGCTTGACTTCAAGTTCATTAAACCCCTAAACAAATGCATACTTTATAAAGGTTATCCATTAAAGGCAAAACAACAGACAAGTTCAAGGTTGCATGCATTGAATGTCCAGGGGCAGAAATTGTGTATTCCATTTTTTGTTTTAGTCCTCCAACAATTCTGTCAAGCAAGCAAAATTAAAGGAACTGTCTCTCTCAGTCCGAAGGGTTAGTTAAGATTCACAAACTGTATGCATTCGAGCTCAATATTATATTCCCACAGTAGCCACTGTATTATTATGCTCATTAGAAGACTTCAACCCTCACAGTAACCATGCAATTTCAGATTGGCCTTGGGATTCCATCTAAGAAAAGTCCTATTTTGAGATTGGTGTTGTGACCCTTATTCCACGCTTGGCCAAACACGGCCTCGTCGCCCAGATGACATGCTCAGGCTCCTAAACAATGGCCCTGGCAATGCAACAGATTAATCATTTCCTTGCCCAATTTAAGATCACTATTTTTATACAGAGAAAGATGCTAATAACAGGAGCAGCTTCTTCCACAAGGTGCAGCTCCACCTCTGAATGACAGTTTTGGTTAGTTTTTTTGGGGGAGGGTGTGTGTGATTTTTATTTTTCTTTAAGAAATCACATACCTACCTACATACATGAGATAGATATATATATATATTGTACAAATATATATATAAAAATTATCACATGTATTACCAGCAAGCATTTTACCTTGTGGTCCATACTGGCTCATCTGAGGCCCATAAGTACCACTTGAATTACTCTGCTGAAAGCTACCGATTCCAGGATGCACCTGGCCTCCAGGTGAGGGGTGTGGTGACATGGAAGGTCCAGTTTGCTGAGGTCCATACTGTGACATTTGGGGGTTCCTCTGTATGCCTGCCATAAAACCTAGAGGGGAAAAAAGCACCAAAGCAAAAATTAATATTGAGGTAACTGTTCTTTATTTCAGAAATCTCTGACATTAAGGAAAACCCTATCCTCTTAAGTTATTTTCAGACTAAAGATGCCCAGAAAACTGCTATTGTTCAATACGAACAGAAACAAATGCATCTCCAAGTCAGCAAAGCTGTCTCAACAACCAAAACCTGTATACAAGGCTCAAAAACTTTTACTTGTAAAAGAAGGACAGGGCAGTCCTGCTTAGATATAAATGGCTGCTGATTTTAAAATTAAAACAATCTTTAGGAAAAAAATTAAAGGCAATTATCTGTATCACCTAGTAGGTAGTAGGGAATTTGCCTGATGACTTATGGTGGGAGTATCATAACTTCCAAAATTGTATGTTGCTACCAAAAGCACAACGCCAGCATACAGAAATCCACTGTAAAAAATCCCATTGCCCACAGACTCTCAGGATCTAAAATTTCCCTTTATGTGAAGACTAGTCATACCGGCCAGAAAGAAAAGTCATTTTGGTGTGTATTTGTGCTCTAGGTCCTTCTTTTCATCTGTCCTCAGCACACCTGTACTGCATTCTCTCCTTTTTTGCCTTTCGTAAATGTATTAATGAATCCCAATTTAATTTAAGGTTCAAAAGCTGCAACAAGAGACCTAGTGAAATGTTATGGAATCTAGAAGCTTTGCATGAAGGAACAGAACTAAGCCTATTAAATGGGAGAAGAGGAGGGTTTTGTGGCAGGGTTTTTTAAGCTTTCGTGAACTGGGAAAAATCCTGCAGTCCTGCCCATAAAACGTCTATGCAGGGATGCTGGCTTTCTAACATTTTACCCTGCAAGGTTTTAGTGCTGCTTTCAACGTTGAAGAGGATATGCTGAGGAGTTAGCAAGGTCTGATTTTGGGAGGAAAACAGCTTTGTCTTCTGCTTGCATAGTAAATTTCATCTTCCCATTTCTCTGAGGCAAAACACAAGCGTAGTGAAGGACAGCGCTTGCTCTGCTGCCACGAGGCCGCTGGCGGCTCACCCGTGCCCCGTGAGGCGGCAGACATGGCGCACTGCTGCCCGGTGGGCGAACGTGCACAAGCAAGTCTGCATGTTGGCCCATCCTGCAACCAGTTGAGGCACTGGTGCTTTGAGGCCGCCGAGAGCTGAAGCATTGTTTATGGAAGGTGCCCGTTTCCTCTCCCCTCCATTACTTCTAGTGGTGTGCGTGTGGGGAGGTGTGAAGTTGCAAGCCAAGAGACACCTTGCCTGGCAGCGGCAATTATGCCTTTCCTTACTTTAGGGAGGGAATAGAAGAAAGGGAAGAGTGAAACCCCCAGACAGCAAGTGGACAGCTGGACGCTGCTGAAGGCAAGTTCAGAAAAAGAAAAAAAGAGAAAAGGGGAGAGAGGGGCAAAGACAAGTTGTGAAGACAGAAGTGGGTGACAGGAGGAAGGAGAGACGGCAGAAGGATGACTCTCCCCAAGGGCCGGGGTGTCCTCCCACTGGTTGGCATCAAACGCCACACAGACCGAACACTCAATGCCTGATTAACGAAGAGCGGTCATTTTTTTCTGAGCCGCGTACAGACACGTGATCAAACTCCTAACTGAAAACAGTGAGGTGCTATGGCTCCCGCAACCAGGCGGCTCAGGGGTCTCTCTGTGGGGACCACAGCCCCAGCAAGCACGTCCTGAACTCGAAAGAGTAAGTTTCTCACCCTAGCACTGCTGTTACTGACACGGTAGGTGACACTGGGTGAATGACCTTCCTGACTTTCTACAGGTCGTCCTCCCTGCTTGTACAGTGGGGACAAAGTGCTGTATGAAAGGGGACAGTATTGGCGTTGTAGAAATGAAAGGTGCTGTGTACTTTACCAGGGATCAGGCTTTGAGTCCAAATGCATGTAAACAGTTTTTGAGCCCTCCAACAAACCTTTGCTATATCACATACTTATCCATCCACTAAAACCCTGTCAGAGAGACAAGCAGCTCAATACCGCAGGTCATAAGGAGAAAAAACAGAAGCTGAGATGATCTTGCACCCCCTTGTGCCCAGTTCTTCCATGCTATGAAGAGCTCAACCCATAACATGTCAAAACTCTAACAACTGCAAGATTTGGCAGAATATGCACAGAGTTTTCCTGATCTTTGTACAAGCCACAGGACAAGGGATTGATCACACCTGAACTGCAAAGTCAGAGCCTGGCACCCGGTCTCGAGGAAGCCAGACCACACGCACTGGCATGCTGCACGGCAGATAACCGAGGATGAAATGGCTGCTTGGAAACTGTACTGCTTGGAAAACTCCACACTTCTGCAAAGGAAAGCTCGTATGACCTTCTCTGCTTTGCTTTATTTTGAAACAGACCCCTTGATTTTTAAAACAGTTCCACTCTGTGCACAAAACTTATACCTATGTCTTCTGCCGACAGTGCTGTAACTAATTTAGAAACCTAATACAATCGTATCTCTGTATGAAATAAATGCTTGCATTCCTGACACGCATACACCATATATATCACACTCATGGGATCCATTTAAATGAAAAATTTTGTACTGGTCACACTAAGTCTTTTATAATATAGATAGTAAAGTTATTCCTGTATCTAGTACAGAAGTGAGAGGTTTCTGTTCACCATGGGCCTTTTAACCTATATGAGAGAACTTCCCAAACATTGTGCTAGTGATAAAGGTTTTTCAGCCCAGTTATTATCACAGGCAGTACGTCTCCTAACGCCACAAGGATGGATGACACATTGAAAAGCCATTGTTTGTACAGGTCGTAGTGATTTCCAGTAGTGATGCAGAGGATCTGCTTGTTGTTGAATCTAATGGAGAACATGGACTAATGTCTAATGGAGAACATGGGCAACATCAATTTTGGCCAGCTCTGCTGCTGTCAGAAGGGCTCCTGAAGAGACTAGAGTAACAAGTGGAATAAATGTTTCCACTCAAATGACCTCTTCTTCAGGAAACTTCTAATCCATTTCTGATGCTGTGGAGTGGACTGCATGGCTATGCGTAGAGTCATAAATAAAACGGGCCAGGACTATTCCCTAGCCTGGAGAGCAGTGTGGCATTCTTGTGTCCACCCAGCTAATCTTCCCCATCAGTCGTGGTAGTCTTATCTGTACGACTCCTGTGCACAGTCCCTCGTGCTGCTTCATCCATGCCCTGGACTGTGGCTCAGGGAGTGCTCACAGGCATCAGCCAAAACCATGCTGTGGGGCACAACAGTAATTCAACAGCAGAGATAACTCTGTGATACTAGTCAGACTCACGCTCTGGCCTTAGTTTATAGAGATGTTATTAACACAAGAACAGAACAGACTCCTTAACAGCTTTTGATGTGAGGCATGAGTTTCATCATCCTAGAGGGTGTGAGACGCCTCTCAAATGAGGTTGGCTTTGCTATCTTCTCTGGAACATGGACAGGTAAAGAATTAAGGAAAAGGAAGCCTGAAATTCAGGAAGAATATCTGTGCCATATGATCTTCTATCACTGTGTGTATGGTATGTCAAAGCACGTCCTTAGAATAGGACATGCTCCAACTTCCTTCCAGAGAGCAGAGGAGCCATTTCAGTTACAGATATGACATGGAAAAGGAGGTAAGATCAGGTCCTTACAGTGATCTGGAATCCATTACAACAAAGAGGACTCTATCCTCACCTACCTCCGTGAGAGACCAGTGCATGATATTTCAAATACTTGCAGAAAGCTCAGATGTCTTAGAGAGAAAAGGGGTTACTGGTCAAGATGTTAACATTCTTGCATCATATAGAGTAAACAATATCAATTCTAGAAATCTTATCAGAAACGAAAGGGAGCAGATGGCATACATTAATTTTTCCTTATTTACACACATTTTCTGTAGTGTTCAACTTCATTTTATAACCGATACAAATAAATAAATTTTCTTTTTAGAAGAATTGTATCTAAGATAAAGTTTGCTTTTGTAAAGAAAGGAAGTAGGATTACATCAGAGCTGCACTGGAATAAAGACGGTGGAGTGATTAAACAGCCAGACTGCATCTGACATGTCAACCTCTGTGACAAGGTGGGGTTTTCTGTCTTTTAAATAAACTGCTAGGAAACAGCTATGAGTTAAGACTTTAAAAATTGCAATGGCAACATGCTCATCAGTGAACAAATCTACTCCCTTTCCTTAATATTAGTGATCAAAGAGGTACAGATGATGCTTTGCTTGCCATCACAACAGGAGATTACTTACCGAAAAAATACTTCAGTGGATTTTGGCAAACTAAGCTATTTCAGGAGCAGCTGAATAAAGTGAGCCTGCCAGAAGTATTCCCTTCCCTTTTAGTTATTTTTATATACCACATTTATGTACCTAAAGAATGGTTGTCTTTATTAAAACCCAATTTAAAGTTGCAGAGTCATCTTTGCATTTTTTTAGTTATAAATGAAACAGTAGCAACTATTATATAGTAGAAGCTATTAACAATTAGCACACCATAACTATAATATGTTTGCATGTTCAAATAGAACATACATACAAGGCTTAAAAAAAGGTCAGGTAGCAGCATATTTCTCTTCTTTCTTTTTAGCAAAATACAGAGAAAAAAATGAAAACAGGTAATGCTTATGATAGAAGCGTTTCTGCTCCTTTGATAAAGGAAAAGACAAAAATGAAGCTTCTGTTGTCCTATACAGTACTAACATCCGGTAATATAGATCATATAGCTAATACCATTTATGATGCTTTTGTAAAAGCATTTAAAATAGTGCCTTCCCTTATGAATATGTATACACAAAACAGATAAACGACAGTAAATTACTAAAGCTTCATGAAAATTATGCACTCAGGTTGTCTTAATTACATTTGTACGCTGACCAACAAAGTCATCTGTTTGCTGAATACTATCTTTTTAGCGCTAACCATGAAAAACACCCACCGAATGTGCTGGGTGTTGCTGAAATAGATTCTTTTGATACTTTAAAGCCTTGGCTTGAATATGAAGAAAACCCTTCCAGGAAATCAGGAGCTCAAACACAAAGGAAGTGACTGCAAAGTAACAAGTTATTGCATATGAGCTGATGGACAGCAGCTGTACTGGCACACACTTAACCCACTGTCAATGAGAAGTCTTTTGATTTAGCCAGGAGTGGTGCATTGATTTTCATGAATGAATTAAACCTGAAAACACGTGGAACACTTACCCATTTTAAGCTCAGGGAAACTTTGGAGCTTACAGCAACAGCAGATCATCAGTAAATTACACATTTGATAAATAAAAAATGAGGAAAGATAGAACTTGCATTGGTACTTTGTAAAAAAGAACTTATGTAAGAAAAAATATATCAGGCTGTCTCTCTTTCTAGAGGCATGCTTGGTGACCGAGCATGGGACCAAAACAGCTGAGGAACCCTTCTGAGTGAGGAATAACGAAGTTCCCCTTGTTCAAGGCAGAAGCTAAAGAAGGGGCTAGACAGGCTTATTACTCTGAAAATCATGGAATGAGAAAAGCAGAAATAGATTGGATGCATTCACTAATCATCAAATAAATAAGAGAAAAATAACATAAAATTATCTACTTGCAAATCAGCTCAAAAAAATTAAATATATGAAAAGAGGTACACTTTCTACTACCTATAAAGGAAAAACTTGTGTGTGTGTGGAACCACACAATTTCCTATGCTTGGTATGTTAGCAAGGCACCGGCCAGTACCCTTGAGAAAAAAGAGCAAATGTTTGCACACCCATGACACAGTTTTTGGCAGACTTTCCTTCCTCAGACAGCTGTTTGGGTTGCATTCACTGCCTCAGGACTTTCACCAGAGAATACAACAGAATTAAGACGGATCTAAAGCGGCGGCTCCCAAATGTAGCTTGTCCGTGGGTAAACAACACTGAGACAGAAGTGGCAGGGTAAAGCTAAACCAACGAAAACCAAAATTCTGTGCAGTGGGTGTAATAAAATTTGGCAACCTGTTAGAACAACAGGATGCTCAGGAAGATCACAGTTGGACCGCAACTCTCCCTAGCCCACTCATCTCAGATGGCAAGGACAGCTCAGGAAGTCTTTGGGCTAAACCATGTCTGGGCTTTTGCCCAGCTAAGTATGTCCATAGTCAGCACCTCAGAGCACTGCGAGGAAACATCCAACAGAACAAAATTCACACGTTAATGAAGTGTTTGAATAACTGAAAGAGCTTGTTAGTCTCACATGGGCCTGAGATACCAGGTTGTCTGCAACTGGAACAAACATCTTCAAATGGTGTGGTCAAACCTGGAGATGAGCGGCTTACAGACTGTAGGAGCTAAGAAGATCCTGTTGTGCCATTGCTTATGGATGGCCAGCGCTACCTGGCCACAAACTACTTACTGTCACTGGCAAAGAATGGCAAGGTACCTCCTAAGGTGCTACTTAAAATACACATTAAAAAGGACACAGAGAGTGAGATTTAGATCTGGAGAAAATCTTAAGCAGCCAA
>VZTL01005453.1:97726-131548 GCA_013400535.1 Scopus umbretta
TAGTAGTAATTCACACCCCCCTCCCCCGCCTAATTTCTACACTAAGCTCTTCCTTCAGCCCACATAAAACCTTGTTGCTTTCTCCACGTCCATTAGGGTGCCACTAAAAACATCTGAAGTTCTCCGGGCAGGAGTAACAGTGACATGGTTTGGTACGCAGATATTTTCATGTTGGCATCTGCTAACATCTGCAGAATGACCATTTCTTCACACTCATTCAACAAAGGATGTTTCTTTGCTTATGTGAAATAGCACTTATGGAAAACAACACCCTATCAAAATTGGGGCTTCCTGCAAAGATCACTGTGGGATTTCTCCCTTTCACAAAAGGATCAATGTTCTGTTTAATAAAAGCGCTGGATTTGATTTTTTTTTTTTTTAAAGTATTTTCTTGTTATGCTTTAATATCTATCTTACAGTCTCCTCACTGTTTATTTGTCTGACTGCTTCTCTTCACAATGAGAATAGCTTTGGGGAAGATGGAAACTAATGACCTAGCTAGGGTTTTAACCCAGACCCCCTAGTGTTTTACCAGCTGTGCTATTAGGTTAACTGGCTGAATCTCCTCTGCTTTTCTCTCTGATATTACAAAACCTAGTCTATGTATAGCATGCAATAATGTTTAAATTTTTCCCACCCCTAAACCTCCCTCTGCTACTGCCTAGCGTTGAAATTCATATAATCTATCATTGATAAATTAGAATCTGGGGAAGGATCAGACAGATTACCCAGATGGTAGCTGGGGAAGAAATAGCCAACCTTTCCTAATGCAAACCTTGCGCAATGGTCTCTGATGTAAATTTTAAGTGCTATACTGAGGGCAGAGAAGGAAAGACATTTGTGGAGATGTCGATGCACAGACAGAACAAAACAACATTGCTCATCCACCATCTTACACATAATTTGTTACTGTAATATGCCTTACGCAAGATGCTTTTACTGTGGTGCTCGGAAAATCAGGGTAATGGTGAATTGCAGTACAAAAGCACCCCACCCCGCTGTCCCAATTGCCCCCGAAGCAAATCCTCAATTTCAGTAGGTAGCTTGTGCTGCTGGAATTAACCTGAGCAACAACATGAAAAACCTGAGGAGTCTGCCTGCTTTATACAATCAACATTTGTCTAAGTTTCCCTAATAACATGTGTACTTATGAAAATCACGGAGGAGAGCAAAGAAGGAACGGCATTTTTCAACGTGTAATGTGCAAGGCCTGCAGGCTTAATGGTCTAAATTTCAGGTTTGAAAAATTTACCCTCCCTGGTTCAAAGGTTCCATGGATCGACTCAGATCTTCCTTTTCATGAAGTAAATATACTGAATACCATGAGATATATATGGATTTTGTGGACAAGACTAAAATATACACGATGTGTCTTTTCTGTCTTGCACACACGTAAAATAAATATTTTTTCAAAAATACAAAAACAGTGTGTTGTCCTCAGTCCCAAAATGCCTTAGTCTCATTTTACCATGGATTACGATTTGACTGATTCTTCCCTTCCTTGATTTGCAGCTGTTCCCTGACGAGTGTTTATTCTGCAGCCTTTTGGGATCCTTTGGGATGGAATGAACTATCCAGTGTTAGCTATTAATATATACATTATACAGATTTCAGCTCACTGCCCTATATATTAACTTAAAAAGACATAAAGGGTCTTAGGTCACAAGTTCTTTATTTTTAGAGGGCTTCATAAAAAGGTTAACTTAGATACTGAGGGAGCAGAGTGTCCTGAAAACGGTGGTGCTGTTGAACAGGCAAGACCACAGGCGTCTCCCAGATTACAGGCCACGATGGGAAGCTGTCCCAGAGACAGGGATCACACCCAGTAACTTTACATCGAGTCTGGTGACAGGAACATTGACTGTCACTTTGTCAAGTTCTTCATCAGTGACTGCTGGTGGCTTATCTCGCTCCCCGAGCCCAGAGGCAGGGAATCTGACGGCTGCCTAATGAAGTCAGTGGAAACTTCTCTATNTGACACAGTTTTTGGCAGACTTTCCTTCCTCAGACAGCTGTTTGGGTTGCATTCACTGCCTCAGGACTTTCACCAGAGAATACAACAGAATTAAGACGGATCTAAAGCGGCGGCTCCCAAATGTAGCTTGTCCGTGGGTAAACAACACTGAGACAGAAGTGGCAGGGTAAAGCTAAACCAACGAAAACCAAAATTCTGTGCAGTGGGTGTAATAAAATTTGGCAACCTGTTAGAACAACAGGATGCTCAGGAAGATCACAGTTGGACCGCAACTCTCCCTAGCCCACTCATCTCAGATGGCAAGGACAGCTCAGGAAGTCTTTGGGCTAAACCATGTCTGGGCTTTTGCCCAGCTAAGTATGTCCATAGTCAGCACCTCAGAGCACTGCGAGGAAACATCCAACAGAACAAAATTCACACGTTAATGAAGTGTTTGAATAACTGAAAGAGCTTGTTAGTCTCACATGGGCCTGAGATACCAGGTTGTCTGCAACTGGAACAAACATCTTCAAATGGTGTGGTCAAACCTGGAGATGAGCGGCTTACAGACTGTAGGAGCTAAGAAGATCCTGTTGTGCCATTGCTTATGGATGGCCAGCGCTACCTGGCCACAAACTACTTACTGTCACTGGCAAAGAATGGCAAGGTACCTCCTAAGGTGCTACTTAAAATACACATTAAAAAGGACACAGAGAGTGAGATTTAGATCTGGAGAAAATCTTAAGCAGCCAAAATTTTATACAAGTCAAAATTTAACAGAAATGAAGAAACTGGGGAAGGTTTGACCCATATACCAGAATACAACCCAAGTAAACCAAGTGACACCATGTGGGTGGCATACGAAAACTGGCCTCTAGAGCAAGCAGGCACAAGACTTCTTTACATTCAAGATAACGTACTTCCCTCAGCTCTTATTCTCACCTTCCAGAGGCCAGCTTTACTAAAATAAGCCCAGCTGGACTGGTGACAGCACATATGAAACCTACATTTGTCATACATGGAACATCCAACTTAGTAATATACGCTACAGCGTGATGAGTTGGTGAGCATGAGTACATCAGCTGGCAGTGTAAACTTCATTTAGATGATGCAAATACTGGTTCTCAATATTCCTGTCCAGTTAACAGACTGGTAAAAAAACCCATATAGATCAACTAAATAAAACACCTTCACAAACAGGTGGCAAACAAGATTCTAATCCACATTTAGCACAGCTAAGTTACAGCATTGCACCAATACACTATCTTTGGATGGCTCTGGTGTGAACCTGTTAGATGTGTCCCAATCAGCAGCACTGCAATGGGTAACACTTGGGTACTGAATACACCAGATCTTGGCTAATATCCCTGGTACTGAGTGAGCACTTCTGCTGACAAGCAACTTGGGCAACTGAAGGGTAGAAGCATAAAAAGATGTACTGAGACCACTGACATAGGAGAAATTAAGAGGCTTATTCTTTAGCCTCTAACAAGAAGGCTAATAATCTTCCTATCCTAAAGAAGGATAAGTTTTTTACTCATATAAAAGCTAAAAAAAAAAAAAAAAAGATTTTAAAATCCTCATTTCTTTTTCCAATCGCATCTCTTTTTTAAAAAAGTCCCAAAAAGTTTTCAGGAGAAAGGTCTATATTGTTTCCCTATTAACCACGACAAACAANTCTGCTACTGCCTAGCGTTGAAATTCATATAATCTATCATTGATAAATTAGAATCTGGGGAAGGATCAGACAGATTACCCAGATGGTAGCTGGGGAAGAAATAGCCAACCTTTCCTAATGCAAACCTTGCGCAATGGTCTCTGATGTAAATTTTAAGTGCTATACTGAGGGCAGAGAAGGAAAGACATTTGTGGAGATGTCGATGCACAGACAGAACAAAACAACATTGCTCATCCACCATCTTACACATAATTTGTTACTGTAATATGCCTTACGCAAGATGCTTTTACTGTGGTGCTCGGAAAATCAGGGTAATGGTGAATTGCAGTACAAAAGCACCCCACCCCGCTGTCCCAATTGCCCCCGAAGCAAATCCTCAATTTCAGTAGGTAGCTTGTGCTGCTGGAATTAACCTGAGCAACAACATGAAAAACCTGAGGAGTCTGCCTGCTTTATACAATCAACATTTGTCTAAGTTTCCCTAATAACATGTGTACTTATGAAAATCACGGAGGAGAGCAAAGAAGGAACGGCATTTTTCAACGTGTAATGTGCAAGGCCTGCAGGCTTAATGGTCTAAATTTCAGGTTTGAAAAATTTACCCTCCCTGGTTCAAAGGTTCCATGGATCGACTCAGATCTTCCTTTTCATGAAGTAAATATACTGAATACCATGAGATATATATGGATTTTGTGGACAAGACTAAAATATACACGATGTGTCTTTTCTGTCTTGCACACACGTAAAATAAATATTTTTTCAAAAATACAAAAACAGTGTGTTGTCCTCAGTCCCAAAATGCCTTAGTCTCATTTTACCATGGATTACGATTTGACTGATTCTTCCCTTCCTTGATTTGCAGCTGTTCCCTGACGAGTGTTTATTCTGCAGCCTTTTGGGATCCTTTGGGATGGAATGAACTATCCAGTGTTAGCTATTAATATATACATTATACAGATTTCAGCTCACTGCCCTATATATTAACTTAAAAAGACATAAAGGGTCTTAGGTCACAAGTTCTTTATTTTTAGAGGGCTTCATAAAAAGGTTAACTTAGATACTGAGGGAGCAGAGTGTCCTGAAAACGGTGGTGCTGTTGAACAGGCAAGACCACAGGCGTCTCCCAGATTACAGGCCACGATGGGAAGCTGTCCCAGAGACAGGGATCACACCCAGTAACTTTACATCGAGTCTGGTGACAGGAACATTGACTGTCACTTTGTCAAGTTCTTCATCAGTGACTGCTGGTGGCTTATCTCGCTCCCCGAGCCCAGAGGCAGGGAATCTGACGGCTGCCTAATGAAGTCAGTGGAAACTTCTCTATTGAGAAGTCTCTCTGCTGGCAACTATATAAACTCTCTCAGAATAATTCAATTCTGTTCCTTAATCTCAAAAAGAGAATCCCCGATTTAGTTTAAAAAATGAAATAAAGATTCATCCCCAAGTATAACAAGATTTAATATCAGCAAGAAGAAAACAATGACCAGCTGCTAGTATACAAAATTTACTTGGGAGACCTGACTCTGGGTTTTGATTGTACAGATATTATTATCTAGTTCAAATCCTACTTCTGCAGTTTTGCTCTCTCCCAGCATGGCTTATCACATGTAAATCATACCCTTTCCTCCTTCAGTTCTTCTCGCAGATGGGCCAATACTGCTGTATATTTAGTATAGGCCACACCTAATCAGATCAACCTGAAGCTGAGACTGACTGGTGTACGTTTGAAATCCAAGTACAGTCTGACACCAGCATCCTGAAATGGCAACTGATTTATTTAGGAAATAACCTGGTTTGGCAGAGCAACATCATTTCTAATACTTTTGGGCAAGAAAAGCAGGTCTTCCTGCAATGCTCGAGAGACAAAATGACACACAACTATTAACTCCTACAGCTCAGAGTGAAAACCAGTAACCTTTTATCCCAAAGATCGTGATTATTCATCAAAGTAGACGTATAGTAAGCTTTTTTGTTGTGCATTGCTACATGATGTAGTACAATACAAACAGGTACAAAAATGGGAGTCTTGGGTGCTATTGCAATTAAAATAGCAAAGAAAAATAGTTTGTATATATTTAAAAAACCTGCTCATCAGACCAGTGCTACACTTCAATGCACTACACTTCCACTTCTGCAATCAAAATAAAAACACAGTGGCAAAAAACAATGATGGCCTGATCTTTTTTAAAGACCGTTGATAAATTTAGTGATTGAGGAACTAATGTAATTTTTTGAGTCACCAAAGAAGTTTAGTGCATGACTCTGCTGTGTGGCTCTTCTTTCACATACAGATCAGCTCTGTATGTTCCTATTTCATCATCATGTGACTTGAGATGAAAAAGAGATGTTTTACAGAGCTAGCCTTGCAATGAAATAACTCCTTGTAAAGACGTGTGATGACTTCAACTCAAACCCGCTTTTCCTCCTTACATGACGCACTTTTCTGACTGTTGAGGGCACAATTCCTCTAACCCCAGTTTTCTGGGCATGAAGATTTCCTCCCAGCCTGGCACGGTGTTGCTGCATACCGGCTGGAGCTCAGCTCCTGCACGCTGACCTGCTTGGAGAACGCCATGTGCAGAACAGGCACTCAAACATACCTGTGGCTTTGCACTCAGTGCATGTCTCAAGCATCTTTCTTTAAGAGCCTGAAACACTTCAGTCTACATCAAGTAAACTTATTACCAAGTCTGATTTAACCTTAAGTGGTGTCATCGTTAACATGGCAAGCAGAAGAATTTTAATGACAAGAATCATTTTATTCTCTAGCTCCTCAGTGCTCTGAATAGATCCCAAATCCCCAAATGAGAGCAAAAAACGTATTCTCAGGGAAAAAGTCTTTTTAAGATCTAAAAGCAAACTACAGTATCTTTTTTGTTGCAATAAGAATTCTTTGATCTATTTTTTCCTTCTGGTTTCTTTTCTAAGAAGAAAATAGATTTCAGGGAAAAGAATCTCTATCATCAAATGTCAGTATTAAGCCATAAATCTGATCAGGAATTGTAGGTGCAAAATGCCAGATTGGAATTCTGTGTCTTCCACACAAGCAAAAACATTTATATTTTGTTAGAAGAAAATACACGACAGTGGAATTTATGTGATGACTGCGTACAAATAAGCATGCCCAGAAAACAGTTAAAGGGGAGAAAAATACCTATATGGAATCTAATGGGCAAATCAGGAAATTGTAGTTACAGGAATTCAGTTGCTACTTAGTGTTTGTAGGGAAGCACAAAGAGAACATCAAAATGCCTGATCACATCCCATCTGTTACTACCTCTTGCTGGATAACATCTCGGCTGCCAAAAAAGCGATTTAAATTTACTACATTGCAGCTACTGATAAACATCACTTCTGTGAAGATCTAATACTAACTAAGGACTAGATCTGAGGATAAGGCTCACTAGCAGTTGTGTCAAAAAGATCCAAATTCTGCTTAGTATAACACCTGTACTCCTACAAGTCTGCAGTTTCTTACTCCCTGTCCCTGACTGTGATATGTTTTTAATAGATCGTACAACTGTACAACAGTCCACAAAAGCCGGATCATGTCAACAGCTGAAAGAAATAAAGCTAGGACGGAAAGAATGACATAAAAAAAGAAAAAAGACAAGGTACTGGGGAGAGGTGATGGAGAAGAGGAAGGCGACTATTCAACAGTTTTGGAGGTGCTTACTCCGGGCACTTTCCACATAGATCTGACAGGCACAGAATGGTGCCATGAAACTGCCTCCAGCAATAGAATACATTTTCCAGCACATCACAGCAGCTGAAACGGCATCAATTCTGCTTGCAATCCATGTCCAAACAGAAAAGTTCTCAGTGGTCCTATTTCAGCATATCTCAAGGACTAATTAAATCCTCATTACTATCTTCTAATTATTCCAGTGCTCTGGGATTTCACTGAGCAAGTCCCCAATGGTGCATTAGATGAAAAGGGTTAAATAACCTGTGTTGATTTTGAGACTCCAGATCTATTTCAGACCTTTAGCATATCATCAGCATTATCATGAATATTTAACTACGTACCGCTGTGAAAATTATAAGGGGAAAACAATTAAAGATTTTTTAAAAATTAATTCTGACCCATATACATTTGCACTAATAAATAAGGCTTCTTTAAGTATCCCCATTATGAGAGTGCTTGCTAGAGTAATAACGTGAAGTCATTAACTGCTTCCATTAAATTCAATGGTTTTCAGGAGCTCCCAATTCACTATTTTAATATAAGACTGAAACCTGACATGTACATATCCAACTGGATAAGCATGAAAAATACTACTTAAAAGCAGGTAAGTTTTCTAAGCTTTTTCAAAATGAGGTAAGGAGCCATTCATTTCTGCAGGGGTAAAAGTGCCTATTTCACATTATTGTGAAACATATTCTCCTATTAGTGTTTGCATAGGTGAGTATTCGTATACGCAGACCGACATCTCTGTTCGGTTACAAAAGTAAGAGTGGGAGTATAAGCTAATGGCCAGGATTGAAGGCTTCTTTTCCATGCTGCAGCTTCAGGAAACTGATTTAGGGGGTCAGTTTGGATATGCTGGGTTTCTATTCGATCCATACAAATAACTTCTAACCCACTAAGTAGTTTTGGCTACTAAGCACATCCTCAAAGGGTGGCTTCCAAAACCCAAACAGATGAGGTAAGTAGGTACAGCTGAATATAGGGAACTTAAGCGACTATATACCTTAATTATTTGCCAAAAGGTTATGGCAGCTGTGGTATCACCGCTGCCCTACCTCTGGGGGCTGATGTAACTGAAGTTTATAAAAAGGTTTGACTTCAATAAACACAAAACATCAAACCCCTACTTTTGATCACAGCAAAGAAAAATCTGGAGTAGCTGTATCAGAAACAAAGAGCAAAACACGCATCCTCTTTCTCCCCAAAAGCATAGCAAGTTGCAATGATTAGCTTAATTAGACTACATTTTCATGTGGCATCCCCAAGTAACGGTAATTGCTGGGATTCAGCAGCAGTTACATGCACGTGTAGGTGAGCGGACATGGCTACTCCTGCTTCCCCAAGAGACTTTGACCCCAGTCCTGCACAGTCTGCTCGCTCTGTCTCCAGAGCTCTCTGGCTCCAACAGTTCATGAAGGTATATGGGACTTACTTCAAGTCCCAGTACTTGCAAAGACATGTGAGCTGAGACACAGGTTATGCACACAAAAGCACATGCAATTTCTTATTGCCTAGGTAGACAACACGTGTTGGTAGAACTGAAAAAGTTTCATTGACTGGGCATCAAACAACAGTGGCCGGTTACTGATTCTGGGACAAGAACAGAAGTTCCTAGGATAGCATGCTCCATTTATGCTGAGCCAGGTCCAAATGTCCTACAGCGTGAGCAGGACATGAACAATTTTCAACTTATTTTTAAAAAGTAAGCATTTTAATGATTATTACAAAAAGGATAGAATAAGCTACATAAAAAGCAAGCTGAGAGCACAGAAAATCCAGTCCCCCAAGAAATTCCTATTACTGTACATACATACCTATGTTACCACTCCCCTCTTTCCACACACAGAATGTACATGTAAAATATGTTCATTGCATGACAGGGGATGCATCGCCTTAGGCAGGCAAACATAAAAATCCCAGCTGGGTGCTCAGTAACCACGGAAAGTGGGGTAAAATATAATCAAACACTTTCATAATAAAATAAATGAGCGTAAACTTAACGGTTCAAGGTAGTGGTTTAGTATCCAGAACTGCTACAGCTCAGACTCCACCTGTCAATCAAGCTTCACAATGTCTGGTAAATAACATTTTTTTTTCAAGTATTGAGAGCAGAGGATTCTGCTTAAGAAACTATTAGTAATCTTTTGTTCATTCAATTATCTCCCTAAACAAGGAAAGAAACCTTATATGAAGTGCTAAAACAAACAACATTACCTTATCCTATGGAGAGTCTCTGGGGGTTTTGTTTTCATTTTCTTTTTTTTCTTTTCTTTTTTGGGAGAAAGTGTATCAGTAAGCCAAGAGTTTAAATTACTGTAACAGATTCCTATGGATCAGGTGTCCTTAGCAGCAACGATTTTCTGCTCAGGTTTTTATCAGTAAATGACAAGCACCTTCCCTTTGAGTCCCCATCACTCCCCCTCCTTCCTTTCTTCAAGTTCAATGGAAACCAGTTCAAGCAAGCAAAGGAATCAACTAATGTAACAGCCTTTTTAAAAGGTGAAGTTTTCCATTTCAAAGGAGCCTCTAATCAATGACAGGGTGCAAAAGGGAATGCGCGCATGTTTATGCGTGGATAGCACAGACTTTAGAGAAGCTTTGGGGAACGTCTTCTGCAAAATCAATATGACCTAGCTAGTTACAAATTTCATATCTGCTGCATGAAAACAAATGGACTTCTTGTACAAGCTGGGTCACAAGGATCATGCATACTACACCAGATTTTTGCATATGAAGAGTGCAAAAACGGCAACATTCCCAAATACATTTTCTCTAAGAACACACCCACAATTCTCACACGTCCCACACGGAGGAAGAACCAGACTAAATCAATTTATAAATTTTATTTCTCTCTCTGTTATTTACTTGTTTGACTTCCCAGTTATGGTGGCCGCCTTCTCTGTTTTACTTTTGAATACTCCTCTGCTTCCCCCAACCTTAAAATGATCCCCAGTTTTGTTCTACAGCAGCAACGGAGCGGTTCGATCCTTACAGCTCTGTCAGACCTGTCTAACTCATCCCCCAAAGCCAGGTGAGGAACACGCACTGCAGAAACAATTATTGCGGGGCAGTGTAATACCTTGTGCCAAGACCCAGCCGTGCCAGGAAACGCACGCAACTTTCTGAGATGCTTGGGTCTTCAAAGCTTCAATCTGATCCATTCCCACTGCCTTGTGACATTCTAACCCACAAAACACCATATATTTGTATTGGGTACTAAGGCCATTCTTTTTTCACCAAACACGCACATTATTCCAAAAATCTTTTAAGGGGAAAATAAGTCCCTGCACTAGCAACTGCATAGAAAGAACGACCTGAAAAGGAAACAAAACAAATGAGTTGAGTGTGGAATTGTGTGATTCATGTTCTCATTAATCAGCATTCCTGGAGGAGGGGACATCCAGCACAGAAAAATAGCAAAAATTAAGACTCTCTCCTCTTCTTTGTGAGCCCTCTTAGTTCCTTCTGGATGCTATCCCAGAAATTTGTCATTCTGTGAGTTCAACTTGTTTCACTGTGAGGAAACTCTAGTATTTATGGAATCCCCATATGGTGCTACTTGGAATATTTCTGGTAGCAAGACAGTTTAGGAGGGGCATTTCATAAATAACTTCATGTTTATCACAGTTATCATGTGTCTGTTTTGCAAGCTTGTCGCTGGCACATGTTAACCACTGCACGGACAGGAAGCCCAGTTTACAGCAGTTGATCGTACGGCCACGCAACAAAGCTGTGACAACTATCTTTCATGAGCTAGGGAGGAAGGAGGCGAAAGGAAAAGGGCTTAAAGATTATAAATGGCAACATTAAGGAAAAAAAATGCTGTTTATTTTTGTGAGCACTTGCTAGGAAACACCGTTTTAGAACACTGCTGTTGCCTGCGAGGTCTTCCCTTGCAAGATTTCTACATCTTTGAACCATTTGACCTAAGTAGTTGATTTCCCTTTATATTTAAAGATATGTTTATTTCTAGAACTGGCTAAAGGACCAGCTATTGTGTCCATGCAAAGACATCAAAGATGAGAATTTTAAGAACAGTAGCAAAACTGCAGTGCTCATAGCTAGGCACTATTTCTACACATCTTAATTCCAAGATAGACAACGGAAAGTTGAATTCTCTAGGATATGAATCAAGTACTTAAAGCAAACTGCCTTTATACTCTGGGCATTCACTGTATTTTGAGAAAGCCTTGTTTCCAATTATATTTTGGTAAAACCTGCTATTCAATTGCTCTCTACCCAGAGAAGGAAACCCCCCAAGCCTTTTACAATGAGGACTGTCATTATTTTCCCTGGGAAAAGAAAAGAAATACCAGGAAATCTCACATTGCTAATGGGCGACTTAAAATGAAGGCTGCATTTGGCACCAACTAAAAAAGCCCCAACACCTAACAAACCTCGGTCCTGTGGCATTGGTGACTGGCTCAAGGCAGGGTGGGAGCTGGATTCTGACTGGCTGCCAGGAGGCTGCGGTGGCATCTGACTGCCTGTAACACACAGAGAAAAAAGGGAAAATAGACTTGCTTTTAACATTGCAATGCACAAAACCAAGCCTGCTGCATTTTTCAACCACTCAACATCAAAGGAAGTACCAGCTGTATAAGGTAAAGACAGAGCTCAACAGGTCTAGCTTTTTTCCAATTTTTTTTCTACTTTTTCCTTTTTTTTTTGGAAACCCACAGAGGAAGCATGCATAAACATATTTAGCAACAGGCATGGCGAAATGTTCAATTTCGTATTGAGCGAGTTCCCAACCTCACCGACATGATCCAATTTATAGCTGCAAATCTCCTGACACATATTTCTGTTAGAGAGTTTAACAAAATCCAAGTCTGCTGAACAATAGGGCTCATCCTGCCGAGCTTAAACGGGCCTCCAGCCAGGCAGACATGGACTGCTGCCAACAATATTACCAATGAAAAATTCAGTCAATACAAAAATGACTAACAACAACAGTTTAAAAAGTATTTCAATGAATCAGTGGTTTTAATATTATTGGAATGTCCATGTAGAATATGGGAATAAAGAATAACATGCAGGTGCATGTGGTGAAAGTGAAGCACGTTTGAAAGAGATCAGATAGAAAGGGGGTATCTTATTATTCAAATAAGAGCAAAGGGAAGAGATTTGCTTATTAAAATATCCATCCAGAACAGACCGACCCTTTTTTATGGCCTTGTTCAAAAGACACCCGCAGTTTATCCGCTGCTGTCTACCAACCCAAAGAAGAACAGCACTCAGTGCTCAGGACACGAAATGTTCCCTTTCGATATTACTGGATAGTAAAGGAGGTGCTTATGGCACTGATGCAAGTCACTCCTCTGGGCCACCATTCAACACCCGTGTCAAGCAGGGAGGTCCACGCTACCAGCCTCCCACTGCGCAACACCCCAACGGCCTCGAGCCCAACAGCCAACCTGCCACAGCCTGAGCAGGAGTAAGAATAAGGCTTGGATATCTCCTGGGACTCCTCTCCGCTGCTGGTCTGACACACTTGCTCTCGACAGCCCAAGCGGCTTGAAGACCACCTCAGGTTCGGCAGCAAATACATACTTTATGCATTTAGACACTGTAGTGACGAGCACGGTAAAAATAGCAGCAGACAGATTTATATCCCTCATCCTCAGAAACTGCTCGGATTGTTTTCCATTTGAAAGAAATGGAAAGAATAAAAACACAGGCAATAGATTTGTGCCTGCTGAGACTCATTTCCTCCTGCTCAGCAGCCACCCCTCCGCAGTGGCTGGAGTGAGAATCCCGTGGCCGGTCCTGGCGCTGGGAGCCGGGCTGACGGCAGAGAAGGGCAGCAGGAGCTGCTCCTTCTTTAGAGCGATGAAGAGCCCCAAGTTGGACATAAAGGCAGGAAAGCAAATGTGTCTGCTCTGCTCCGTCCACTCCCCAGCCTCAAAGCAACTGGCTCTCAGCACCGACTCTAAAGAAAGGCCAGATTGGTAAAGAACAAAAAGAAAATCCATAAAATGCAGAGTGTAACCTCTGCCTAGCTATTCAGATGAGGTGCACTTGCACTAAAAAACATGACAGTCAACATTACCGGGAGCAGCTGTGACAACTGTCTCAGAGATGCAAATGCTGGACCAGAGGCAGAATTGTTCCTCCAAAAGACCAAACATGCCACTCAGCGCCCGAGGCTTTGGGATCCACAGCCCATTCACCAACTCTAAGGCATATGACAATAATATTCCGGCTTATGTTTTGATGTCACTCAAGAGCAGGCTGTGGAGACAGTTAAGTGCCTGCATTATAATGAACGCTTTCTGCTTGACAGGAAGGATTCAGTGACTCAAGACTGTAAACAAACAGCAAGTGCATGTTAACACGGGGCACTGCCACTTCCACTGTGTATGCCCGAGGCACCGCTATCAGACAGAAAACTTCAAGTAGATCTGAACCATCTAAGATTTTTACAAATACTTAAAAAAAAAAAAAAAAAAAAAAAAAAAAAAAAAAAAGGCAGGGGTAGTCCTGACTGCACCACACAGCTCCCAGTGGCATCCCCCCTTAGGTGGAGGCTTGGGAAACTTTGAGAGACATTAAATAGTGCATGGAAGATCTATGCTAGGCAACATAGTCTGAATACATTTATACATGGTCTTTAATTTTTTACATTCATAATAACTTCACTTATCTGGCAGGAGCCTTATACTGCGCAGGCAGATGTGTAAGCATGGACGGGGAAAGTCAAAGCCTGGAACAGCCCATGTATGACATGTTACAAAGAAATTGTTTTCATCTGCATCCTTAGGGAATACAGACTCAGGATTTCTGCAGATTCACTGAAATTATCAGCCTCTGCAAACATTAATGCTATTTTATTAATTCACTTTTTGAAGTTTAATTCTGATTTTTTCCTGAATTAAAAAAAACTTTAGAGCAGAATTTTTGTTTCACGAAGGAAAACAATTTTGTAAACAAGACCAACTCTACACATATTCTAACAAGTAACGAACTCGCAAGGGAAGTACCCATCATGCTAATTAGCAGTGGGTGCTACAAATTATCCAGGTGCTGGACATGAAAGTATTGCACCAAAATGTTTTCAGTCGAACTGCCATTTTATCCTTAGAAGTGATCTGAAAGGTAAAAGGAGGTTAAGCACCCAAATACCTTTGAAGACTTGAACTGAACTCTTAATTTGGGTATCTAACTCCTATTGATTGGGAGCTGATGACAGGACTTTAAAAACCTTTGAAGATCCTGTCTGCTATGCTTTTTAAGTTTCTTTGTCATGAAAAGAAATGACCTTAAAGATTTTCCATTTCTTTCCTTTAAATGATATTAATCCTTCTCTCTTTCACCCAGTATTGTAGTTGAGATTCTTGGAAGACACTTTAAAGAACACATGAACGGACTTTTGTATTTTATTAGGGAAGGAAAACTTCTACAAAAGAAAAACAACCTCTTTTCTCTTTAAACATAAATTCTATACTATTTAAAAGAGGGGAAAAAACCCAACAATTTTTTTTCACTGACAGACTACTGCCTCCTTTGACCCAATGACACACAGATGGTAGTTTAAACATGGATGACCTTTTCCCATGTTTTGTATAGTGTTGTTGTCACATTGGTGAGATACTCCACCTGCCAAAACTTCCACGAAGTGAATACTACGGATGTTTCACAATATTTATTATGCAAAATCACAGCAAATACAATAATGCATAATAAAAGGACAGATGCTGACACACTAATTTTTTCACCTAGATTTAACGAGGAGCAAAATGGTATTCAAATTTATATAGCTATCTTTAAAATTAGTGGTTAAAACTACCAAAACCAGCAGCCTACTTAATATCATGTCTGCTATTTAAAAAAAAAAAAAAAAAAGCAAAGTCAGTTGAAGAGGTGAGAGAATTTAAAAATGCTTAATAGCACAGTTGTAAGCTTGTTTTCTATTCTTTAAATTATGTTAGAAATGCTTCGAAACATTTTGCATGAGACTTTGAAAATCTATGCTCGAAATAGAGTCAGGAGAGAACTGCACTGCACCTTTGGAAAAGATGGATTGAGAAAAGTACTAAATGGCGATTGCATTATGACTACAGCCATGAAATCTGCAGTCAAAGTGTAAAAAGTAAATTCCTTAGAGCCAACATAGTAAGAAAGAGCACACCTTTGATATCCTGCTGAGGAGGGGTCCTTACGATAAATTACAGCCCAAATCAGTAATGTTGTGAAACATGCTGAGGGCTCTCTGCTCCATCACTGTAATGATACTGGAGGATGCTCAGCAGTGGTACTCTGTACCTGTTGGACAACACCTCACAGAATTGTGCCTGCACAATTGAATTAAGAAAGCACTTCAATAATAACAGGTCCCCCCTGGGAAATTACTAGTTAAGGAGGGATATCAGCACAGGAATTTTAAGATGTGTCAGGAACTGGGAAACAGGAGGGTAGGGGACTGATCACAGCCTGTGTTGAAAGGGGAATGTTAGGTTGGACGAAAGGCAGAAGGTAAAGATCTTGTGGGTTGTCTTTGGGACAATTCTCAACCTAATTTAGGAATTAAGAGCTAGGACTGGATTGATGACATTGGTGGATTACAAAGTAGGGAATATTCCTCAATACAAGATGATCAAAATACTATCTAAGAAACTGGACCACCTTTTGGGTTGGAGTAAGAAAAATACCAACATCTATACTCAAAGACCAGAAATAGGCCTTTTCTAACTGAAGAGTTGTAAGGTTATCAGTTAGAAATGGGAGAAAGAAAGGAAAATCTGACTGTTTTTGTTGACCTGCAAATGGTTATAGCGTACAAACGGTTATAACTAACCATTTGATGTCACCCTGAATCAAACAAATTTATTACTGAGATGAATTAGGAGAATTGTTTCCAGTAGAGGTAAGGAAACATAGCGCCACTGCTGGTGTGTCAATGGTGAGCCTTCACGCAGGCAAAACCAGAAAGCCTAATGCCAGCTGGAATGGAACCAAGACCAGCTACCAGCATGACGTCACGGGAGGCTGAAAGAGCAAGTATAATTTGGCACGGCAAAAACTAAAGCTGTGATTTCGTGACTTCTTTTTAAAAATATATTTGTGGCTAAATATCAGGGAGAAAAAAAGAGCACGATGTTTAGCATGATAATCAAACCATTACTGGAATTTGAAACAACTTCCTTTTAGGAATAATGAGGTCCAGGAAACCTGGTGATTAAGATGAAATCTGATAAAATAATGGGATTATATCACACAGTCGATGTGACAGTAAAGGCTTACAGTCCAGAAGGGACATTCTGGGCCTCGGATCCCTACGTCAGGAATGAAAGATCATAAATAGGCTTCTATATGGGATTGTTTTAAATGAGCTTTCCAGGAAATTGGAAGTGAGGTGTAAATGACCTCATTTCTATGGGTAGCATAAGGGGAAACTGGTCATGTGGTTTGTGTTACCTCTTTCATCTTACAAAGCCTATGACCCCTTAAGAATAAAGATTATTTTCTTCCTTATTTTATGCGTTGTAGCTAAGCTTCCTGTTGTATCGACAGTATTTTTCAAATGACTTATTCATCGCAGTAAAAAGCCAGGGTTACTTGCATATCCCCCCAAATTAAGATGTGCAAAATAGTAAAACCTTCCTTTCATCTGTACAGTAACCTGAGCACAGATGCCTGAAAAGGCCAGCAACATGAGGACCCTTTCAGATACAGCAGCCACGGCCCTGCTGAACTGCTCTAAAGGGGGTACGCAGAGTCAAGCGAGCTCGAACCAAGCCTTCTGGCTCTGCTCAGCACCACGCTGCAGCTACTAACCCCTTGCTAGCAACAGCAATGCCGGTAATCCACTGCTGCCGGCTCACCAAGATGATTTCCACTGCTCCGACCCAGAAGCTCAGGACGAAGCCCGGAGCCCTCCCGCCTTGGGATGCTTTTGCTGGCTGGCTGTGTGGCTTGCTGGAGGCGAGATCGCAAAGTGTCCGTAAACAGGAAGATTATCAACTTAAGCCAGACTTACGAATGCTCCACATTACAAAAAGTAATGGAGATTGCTATTGGGCCTGGCCCTGATTTTCCATATTACCTCTTAAAACAAATGCATCGTGCTCCAAAGACACAAGATTCCCTAACATACACGAGTATTGCTCGCAGTCCATGTAAAATCAACAACAGGTAAAAACCCACTTCTCTTCTCATGAAAGTATATAATTCTCAGACTACTAATCCTTGAAAAGTTATGCTCCATCTTCTTTTTCGTATTTATATTACATTTGCCACATCAAGGACTGGGCTGTGAGCAAGTTCCAGAGATGTCACTGTAACCTAAGCGCTAAATTGCTCTCAAATCTCCATTAAAAAATGCAACACTGAGCTAAGGCAGCCTGCAGAACCCTAGCACTGACTCTTCTCCGCACACATGCAATAGCATAAACACCTTCATTTCATGACCAGAAGCTACTTGTTTGACATGATATAACATTTAATTCAAAGTGAAGTTGACACTGACAGGATGAGGTAGCTATTCAGTATTTTGTTTCATCCTCATTATTCAGCGTGTAGTCCCGAGGTATTACTTATGGAACACCATGCAAATGTCACCCTTGCTACAGAATAATTCGTTATATTATGGACTTTTTAAAAAAAATAATTAAGTAGCTGAAACTGGGGTCTGCCAAATTAGACATCCAAGTTTTATTCTCAGCTTGTGTAACCTCTGAGTGAGGTATGAAGATTTTTACTAAATACTCAGGAATATAAAGTGCTAATAATTGTTAGTACTGCCTAAACTGACGGGCTGAGTGGCAAGGGGCAGGAAAGCAAACATATTGCCCCCCCAAGGCCAAAGCTCACTTTGCTCGGGAGGGAAAGGGAGCAAAGGGAGCAGCAGCATCCACTGCAAGAGGGTCTGGTTCATCCACGCTCCATCCAGAAGTCACCTCTGCGTTTGGACCGAAGAGAAGCACCACAGCACCACACCATTTTTTCCTGAGATTCTGGCAATGAGCCCAAAGCAAGCTGTCAATGGAAATCTTCAGAAGGCTGCGACTCACCCGAACAACGAATGGATTTCCAGTAGGCCACAGTAAGCACCTGTCTGCCTGAGGACTATCCCTCTCCAACGAATTTCAATATCCTGCCATAAACCAGGAAGGCTCTAGAGCTCCTCAAAATTAAGGATGCATCCTTTATTTATTTATACAAGCAAAGGCAGAAGTTGGTCTAAATCTAGGGACCACTGCTTCTCAATCCTCAATAACACCCACCCCAGACCTGTAATTTCACTTTACAGTTAGGAGAAGTTCCAGTTTGGGGCATCAAATTCTTCCTGCTTTCACCTCTGCCTAACTCTGCGTTCATTTAATGCATTATTTCCATTAAGCTCGGGAGAGTTCCCAGCCCAGGGTATTTCTGCTGCAGGCCGATCCAGAATGGCACAGCCCAGGATAGCAACCAGTTAAATCTTTTCTAATCCCCGCATTCAGAAATGGTGGCTCGCAGCGGCTGGCACGCAGGAACTGAATAGAGCAGGCAAGCTCATATTTCTCTCACCAGGCCAAATTAATAAAAACAAAACCTGATTTCTCCTTCTCGTTTTCCTATTCTTCCTGCTCCCCAATATTTTTCCTCTTTCAAACAATTTTTTTTTTTTTTTTTGTTTGAGAAGCTTAATGTTTGGCTGCCTTCTGAAGAAACGGGCACAGTGACAGATGAAAGGCCGTATTCATCGCCTAATTCAGAATAGGGAAAAAACGACTGCTGTGCATTTAAGATTCTAACAACCTTGCAATTTTGTATAGCCGTTTTCCCCAACCCGTTCTTTTGAAGAAATCTGCTTTTATTCTGTTAATAACTAACCACAGTTGCAGCAGCATGGATCCGATTAGCAGTTCTTAAGCTACAAAGGAGAGGGGGGGGAGGGCTGTGAACAGGGTTGCCAATTTGTCCACCTGGGTCCCCAGGAGAAAGATTAGATGAGGCGCTTGCTCCTTTCTTCCCCACTCGCTCGCTGCTCTGCACTAGACAGACCTCTTCAAAGCTCAGCCACTGACTTCATTTTTTTTCCCCCCTCTGAAGTCTCATTTAACCGCCCCTCCACATGTTTTGCACTCTGTGTCACCGTGTCCCTCCAAAGCGATGGTGTGAATTGGGATGAGAGGATTCAGGAGAGGCTGTGTCCGCAGCTTGCCCAGCACTTTCTCTCACACCTCTACGGGGCCTCTGAATTGCTTTTAGATTTTGTAAATTATATTTTCGTAAATTTGTGCAAACGGTTGGAAAAAAGCGTCTATGTTCTTTAGGGAACAATCCAAACCCTGTAATCATACTGTATTTTTTTTACTCTGTCCTTTTAAGCCTTTCCTAAAAATGAGTTTTGCTTGCATTTAGACTGAAGTAGAAGCTTGCAAAGGGCTGTACGGATTCAGTAATTCAGAATTACTTGGGACATGACATTACATGTTTGTTAATGCAAAAAGCATATGCTTCAGCTAGAGAAAAAACATTCTCAATTTCTTTATGAAGTGTCAATTAACCAGAATATAAAATGGTAATTGATGCAAGCGCTAAATATCTAAAAGCTCCTAACAAAGGACAGGGTAGTATTTCCTCCTTACATTTGGCTCATTTCTTCCTTCCAGAAATGAAACCTACCCTGCCACACACCTCAAACTTAAAACTTCAGAATTCCATTTAGGGAGTTAATCCAAGTTCCAAAGGAAGAATTTTTCATTAGCAATGCTCATTCCCTACACTGCATTTATAACTATGAGGACAGTTTTTCTCTAAGCTGTTCCTCATTGTGTGTACTGTTTTTAAGAGCCTGAGAAGCACAACAAACGCAGCAGACATACACTTCTAGTATTTGCCACCTAATAAAAAACTTAACTCCTAATTTTAACATTGCCAAATTCTAGCAAAACCATGTATCAACTTTCATTTATAATATTTGCAGTGTGAAAACATGCAAGATACCAAAGAAAGGGTGAATGTGAACTGAAATTGCTGTTTCTTGTCCATATTTCTTTTCCCTTGATCCAGCTACACGTGAAGAATTGCTCAGAATAAATATTCATCAGGCAGCATTAACTCGAAAGACGAGCAGTGATGGAGTTGCACTCCTCCCTGCTCCTCCCGACTGTCTCAAGTTCAGGCAAGCAGGTGGAAATTGGAGCAGCGCTGATATGTGGCAATGAACTATTTTGCTAGTCCTGCCTGCTACCTCTCATACTAGTCCACTGCCTGCGATTAACGGGCATTTTAGTAGCAAAATGTATGTGCTCTCATTAATACTATCCTCAAAAGGAAAAACCTCTTAGATAATCTAGTTTTTCTTATTGCATTATACTGCATATTACACAGCCCTGGTCTCAACGGTTCTCAGGGACGGGGGAGAAAAGGGCAAGTGGAATGCATAAAGGATAAAAGCACCTTGAGGCAAACCCGCTTCCAAACACCATTTGGTGGGTCTGATCGTCCTGAAGACAAGATCTATCATGCCATATTTCATCTCGCCCGACAACGATAAGCTCCAAAGACCGGTGCAGAAGCGGCACAATTCTTCATGTATTTTTAATCAACTGAGAACTTTCATCCGGCGAGCTCCCTCCGCAAGGTCACACACACCACGCGCAGCCACGTGCTTCCCATGCAGTTTGCAAACGCCAACTTCTATGTCAGCTTCTGTTTGGAAGGGGGAGTATCAACGTTAGCAACCCCTGGTTATATCATTTATAAACATGCAGATGTGGATTATTAAAGATTAATGCATTTTGGGATTGGTGTCGGCATTCCGTTTGTCTCACGCCGAAACCAATTCTGTTCTTCATTAGTCAACGACAACCCACATCACCCTGTTGTGGAAAAGAAATCAAAGGTGCAAGCGTGAATTGAGAATAAGTGATGAAACTGATTACTAAGAAACTTAACGGCTGCAATCAATCAACACATCACAATAATTTGAGTCCACTGTTATCTGGAGATGGGGAACAAACAGAAAAGCTTGCCACTGGAGTAAGTTGTTCTTTTGTGTTTGCTTTCTAAAAACCCACTTTGCAATTTGACTTCCGTATCTACCTACAGAGCGATGCTGTCAAAGGGCTGTTTGAATCTTCCAAGCCGCAGCTCAACCTGCATGAATTCCATCCCTAACGAAAACAGAGAATATCTTGCTTTTCATTAGTTTTTTTTTTTTTTTAATTATTATCTGGAGGGAGTGACAATGTCCTTCTTCTGAGGCTAAATAGCTATTTTCTAGCTGGCCCAGAATTAATTCAAGCCGTATTTGCAGTTGTTCAGGTTCCTTCTTCTAAGGAGGGGCACACCACGTATCTGTCTAGTCAAGTCTGACACTAACTATGAAGCATGACGGCCGCTTTAAATATCTCTAATGGCAGTGATACACAGTCCACTGGAAAACTCAAAACTGCAACAGCCTATCCCATCACAGAAACCAAACCTCTTACGACATTTACGCTCTATTTTATCTAGGTATAACAACCATCTGTCAACAACAACAAAAACACACTGATGGAAACGTGAGAGACTTGGGAAAAGCTCATCAATCACTGCTTAGTATTGCAAAGGACGAGGGAGTGAAAGACAACCTTTTAATTTATGATAATATGCAAATTAATGCCCTATTTGGCAACACAAAGAAGGAAAGAGCATCTATGTTTGTGTAGCCAAATAATGACAGAATAAAAAACCCCAAACGTTCAAAAACAAATATATGCTGTATTTAATTTCTTGCCAAAAACATAAACGGGCTGAGCAAAAAAAGTTAGAAAGAAATGCACGGGTTAATCATTAAACGTAAACAACAATTATCCAAGGATGGCCTTAAAGTATACACCTAAAACTAACAACAAACATACCTGTCAAATCTTGGCGGCTGTGGTTAAGTGTATTTGAATTTTGTTACGTGAACCAGAGCACATGCATAATTATGCGAAGATTTTAATTGGGTTTCAACAGCCGCCACGCTTTAGGTGGATCTGTACCAGCACAGGGCTACCAATGACTCACGAAGCTACAAGCAGCGGCCTGCTGTATGTGTGCTGCCACGGTGTGCACAGCACCAGGTGCCCCACTGTGCTGGCCGTTCGGCGGTTGCCAGAATGGTGAAAACAGGCCTGAGGGGAATCAACAAAGAGGACAAACCAGGCACGGGGCAAAGCACAGCTACCGACCTGGCCGCCTCGGGGAGATTTACATGAAGCCTTTGCAGGGTGCTGGATGACCCTCAGCACTGTGCTCCCCGGACCCTGCAAGATGTTCTCAGTCCATGGGGCAGAAATGTTCATCACTGGCTTAGGCAGCAATCACACACCGAAACTGGAATGTGTGACCATGAGACATAAACATGCATAAACCAGATATTAAGCAACTGAAAACACGAAACCCCCAAAACTATCCCTAAAAACTAACCACCCAGGGCATGCTGGTTTTGGTGCTTTATTGTTTTTCTATCTGACGCTTAGCTTAGAGCTGATGAAAACCAGCAGGTTGATGGTGGTGGAATATGAAACCCTCTGTTGTCAGGAAAACCTAAGAGGAGGAACTTGAACAGCGTGTCTCTGTCTCATTTCATCTCCTGCATGCGTTCTGGGAAGACCACCTCTGCAGAGAAGGGCACCTCCCTGATCGCTCCGGCCAGACTGCGAGTATGATAGCAGTTTTGATGGTGCCTTTTGTAGCACAGGCTCTCCTCAAGAAACTAGACTGAGACTATTTAGTTATTTCATGAAGCCTTGAGACAACGGATTATTCATCAGTTGTGACCTGGGCTGAATTCTAATAGGTATCACAGGTTAGAAGCCCCATATGCTAGAAGCAATGCCTCAAGCTAGAATGCCTTATAATTTGCTTATTTTTCCTCTTGTCAAAAGACAGAAAATCTCTAAATGTTGTTCAAACCCTTCATAAGAAAGGGTTTTAAAGTACTGCTACGTGAGACATTCACGTATTTCATTTGTAAGCATTTTAGATTTGCAAAACTGCTGAATAGATGTTTTGTGCACTAGCAGTGATTAAGAACATAGCTACGTCAATGGCATTTTGTGTTTTGTTTTTTTCTGGTCCGGATGCCAATGAACAGCATGCATCTTCCTTGCAACAAGCTGTTGCAAGATTTCTACCTCCGGAGAAGCCAAGGGGGAAATATTGATAGATGTATTAAAATAATCTTTCTAGACAGGGGGATCATATCCATTTTACAAGGATATAATCCCCTTTCTTGTTTTGCAATTATTTTAGGGTATCTGTAAAATTTCAACAAAAAATATAGTATTACAAATTCAGTTTCATGTGATAGTTTTCTTTCCCTCAAACAATGTTTGAGAAGAGCCCATGCCGTATATAACATACCAGTAGTCGTGGTCGGTGGAGCAAGCATGTGGAACAGCTCAATCTCAAGCAAAAGATTTTTCCAAATTCTTGTCTAAAACAAGATCTATCCAAAGTGGCTTGTCTTACTGCAGCCACTTCTGGAAACCGTTCAGCTCTTAGGCTTCTCCTTTTATAAGGCATGAAAGAAAGCATCACTCCTATTCATATTTTTGCATTAAAATGACCTTTTGGACTACTATAGACTATTGCTCATTTTTTCCTTCTGTCAGCATTTTAGTCACTCTAGTCTATCCACACATTGACTAATATGCACACCAAGGCAAGATTTCCTGTTACAGCTCTCTCTGGGCATCCCATTCCCCTCTTGCTCCTTTTTTTCTCCTGGAGTGCTAGCTGTAATTCTGGCAGGTCCTGGATTTCAAGCTAGCTAGCTGATCAATACAGTCGGAGGAGATTTTCAGGTTTGCAGAGAGTAGAGTTGATCACTGAATGGAACACATCCATTGACTCATACAATTATCAGAACTAAAAATTTGGGGTCTTTTTAATCAGAGGAGGGTGCTGACCACTGGTTAGCATAAATTAAAATGACTGGCAACAACATTCCTAAGAGCATTCCTGAGAGCATCCACACACGGATTTCTTCCTGAAGATTATAACTCCAGTTATAAGCTCCTTTTGGTTGAAAGAAGACATCAATACAACTGTAATAAAAACAACAATGCAGCTGATGCTTAACGGAGTGATAATAAGCTTGTTTCTTCAGAAAGTACATGTAACATATTAAAAGCACAAGTCAAAAAACTGATCTATGTGAAAAAAATGCTTTTACATATTTCTAAAGACGGCATTTGCTGTTCACCATTAGTATAGCGTATGCTTCTCTTCTATACCGATACAAATTGCTGCAGAGTTTTAAAAATAATAGAATCTATTAAATCGTACAAAATCTGCTTGTCCATCATGGGTTAAGGGATTCCTGGCCTATCAGCAATCTTCCACAGAACTCTTAATATTAAAAATTCTTGCTGCTTACAACGCAAGGGAGAAAGAGCTGACAAAAGCCTTTGGCCAGCGAGATCAAAATTGGGGATGGGGGGAGAAAGAGGAGTTTAGCTTATTTACATTTTTGCTTTGTTAGTAAACTGGAATGGTTGGAGCAGGAAGGAAAGGGGAAAAAAAAAAAAAGAGAGAAAGTGAAATTAACAGCCACTAAATCTTCTGGCAACAGCAGTGCATTTCGATGATATGCTGCGTCAGCTTCCGCTAATGGTTTAGGGTTGAATCAGGCACAGTTCAAGACCCAAAGCAGTGCAGGGCATCACACCTCATTCTTTGGAAGAACATGCACCCTAATTATGAAGATGGCTACAAAATAAAGCAATCGGGATTTCTGGCAAGGCAGAATAATGACCTACTTAACAGGAAATCAGAAAGCCATTTTGAATCCCTAAAAATCATAACAGAGTAGGATTTCCGCCCTGTAATGAATGGGCGTCTGAACGAGAAGTGTTACCATTTTGAGAGAAAGCTGTATTTCTGAAGAAAACCCGTTGAGGCGGCTGTTTCTGCTCTTAGGGGTTAATCTCCCTGGTCTATTCCAGTAATGCGAATGGAAACAAAGGCTGTAGATGTGTGTGCCACTTACCACACAAAATATCTGTCCAGTATTTCAGAGAGCACAGGAAGGAAATGCCCACTGAGCTAGGGACGTGCCAATGTCAGTGCTGCCTGTGCCAGTCCCTTCCCGTGAAATTCGCGGCGTGCGGCAGAAAGCAATGCAGGGCGGCAGGCTTGCGGTGGGGTGGGGAGACGGCTTAAACAGGCAGTGGAAAAGAATCAGCCATTTGGGAGGTTTAATAGGGGGCTGTTTGTTTGTCTGCCCTTTTGATGTTAAATTAGTCTTCAATTTCGTTGCAAGGAAGGAGGCATTGGGAAAAGGATGCTTCTCCTCCAGTAAACCCTGGGAAAGCAACACCTTTATTTTAACGGCCTTCCCACCAAGAACCCCCTGCAACATTTTGGCTTTCCCTAGCCATAGCTATCAGCAACACAACAGCTGCTCATTTTACAATGACTTGCTGGAGAGAGAATGATTGAAAGAGCCAATCTATGTCACATGGAGAAGCTGTGGCACAACATCGCAGGAGGTAATAGGAGAGGAATGAGGTCAGAACAAACAAGGGTAGGGTGAGAACGGAGAGGAAAATAGCAGCGAACAGAATTATTAAAGGCGAGACGCTGTACTACACAATCTGTGTTTAAAACCAACCACAACCTGAATGTTGCGAACAGCCACAGAAATGCAAACAAGCTCTGCATTACTTTTTCATAGGGTCTCACGAATATGGCTGACGAAAAAAGCTACGAAAGTCCTAGTAATGAAACGCAATGGTGGGAATACACTGAGGTGAAAGCACAGTCCAATTCACACGGCTTGAAAGCCCCAGCACCCAGCAGTGTCCCACTAGTTGCAGGGTTTTAAATAGCAGCCTCGCTCGTCACGTTTTGTAGCTTGAGAAACGCAGTGGTGGCGGCAGCAGCCGCAGCAGCAGCAGCAGCAGCAATGCGACTGCCGCTGCCCGGCTCCCCTCCGGAGAGCGCTGCATTAGCTCACGCCTGGGAGCTCACCTTTAGTAAAAGAGCTGCGGAGACCAGGATCTCGCCCATGCCAGGGAAACAGTGGCGGGCCATCTTGATTTACCGCCATTCATAAAAATGCTTCCTGAGGAAGAGCTGCTTTTGTGTTACCGCAGCAGACCAGAAAACCATGCTGCAAAATGATGGCACGGTTTGTATGAAGAGGCAGTACTTTTCACTAGGCCACTCACAAAAATGAGCTTTTGGGCTCAGCTGAAGTGACGAAGCGACTCTGACCCTGACCTTTAGGCCCACACCCCTTCTATTTTTACCCCACAGGGATCAATTGGTTTCATAAAAGTTATTACTTTCCACTACACACTGCCCTGTTACCATCCTTATCTATCAGGGTTACAATAAAGCTATTTTCAACATCACAACCTTCTTTCTCTATTCAGCAATCCGGCTGCTAAAATGCCAATCCTTTTACTTGCCTGAATCTGACTATGGGAAAATGTTACCTTTCCAGCTAGGTGGACTATCTGGCTTCACTCAACAACAGGGATGGGCTTCTGCACCACACACTGGGAAATGCACTGCAAATACAAAGCTACCACACTGTACATAATGCAAATACTATGGTCCTGCTGCTGTCCCCACTATTCCTGCCCCACCTGAGCATGTGCTGCCGGTAAGAGCGTCTGGAGAGGGAAGAAGTAACTGCAGGGCGTGCGTGCAGCATCAGGGCTCGATATGCTCAGGCCACATTTAGTACGCACCATTCCTGCACGCGCTGAGCTTAGTCCCCTTTGCTTATCTAGTTTAACCTCTGCATACAAACAAGCATGTACATTTTACACAGATACCTTTGTATTGAATACCGAAACACACGCTACTCACTGAATTTTAACCTGCATTTGGTTTACAGCACAATAATGAAAAGGCATCACTGCTCTTGTTTCTTTTAACTGAGCTCCATGTTGGTTTTTTTGTGGTTTTGCAGGCAACTGATGTCATCCCTGGGGTAATGTCAGCACTTTCCTACTCTTGGGAATTCCCCTAGTATTCAAAATGTCAGAAAATAATCAAAAACTTGATTATCAGGAAGAGAATAAACTCATCTGAAATACCAAATACACACTGCTGCCTGACCCCCTGCAAGTGACATGGGGGGTGGGGACAAGGTAAGAACTGGAATTAATGCATGCCTTTTTTTTATTCTGGGTACCTTTTAACAGATTTCCACAAATTTCTCAATGTACATGAATGACTGTGTGTCATATTCTGTGTGGCACAAGAGAGCGAGCGGCAAGCATGCCACTGGCATTTCAGTTATTACTGGTGGGGCTGGATTCCTAGTAACTTGTTGACCTTTGCACATATTAAGAAATATCTCATACAATATTCTCTACTCATGTCCAAAATTACTTTATCACAATGCAGGGTTGGAAAATCTCTGTCTCATCCTGCGGGTCTGAAACCACCATTGAGCCAAACCCAAGAAAAATACACAGTAAAAACAAAAAAGGGCCCCTGTAAGTAACAGAGAGAAATATGTGAGAGAGAGATGACACACAGACCAAATACAAAAATTACAATCAAGTACTGACATTAGTCGATGATAAAGACATTTATCAATATGTGGAGTCAAGTTCAGAATTTTGAGGACTCCGAGGGCTTGGCAGCTGAAGTGTAAGTGGAATTTACCCCTGCTTTAAGTATGCATGCAGAAACAGGCCCTGAAAATGCAGGGTTGTCAGAAAATAAATTCATTTGTAATACAGGAGTATTTATGTAATAAACTCGTCTATCGGTTTAATTCTGTTTGCTGGAACTAACTTACCTGGAATACTCGCTGGAGAAATGGGACCAGATCTCGACTGGTTGCTTCCAACAGGAGAGCCTACAGGAGAAGGTGATGGGCCCCCAGGGATGCCAGAGAGATGTGGAGAAGCATGAGGGGAGAACGGAGACTGTGCAGGGTTGCTTTGCTCCCCTTGGCTGCTTGTAGAGCCTGACGCACTAACGGCTGAGCTCAGGGTTGCTTCGGTTCCAGTCGGCAAGTCGTCAATGGATCCAGATAAATCCTGAGAAAAAAGGAAAAAAAGAACGTAAGTAGTCGTATGAACTAGTACTCAGGCCACAGGACTTGAGAGCTGGCACGGTGACGAGGTCCATTCGTTTACTTATTACAGCAGATAACTGAGAGGTTGTCTTTAACGTTGGTTCATGTAGTTAAATGATGGCAGAAAACGAGGAAAGAACATACAATTCTCCGCTTAATCTCTAATTCTTTTGAGAAAAAGAACAAGCAAGGGCAACAAATGACTTGGAACCAAATTCACTCAACATTGAATTTAACCTTTTCCATCTGGATTAAGCTTTCAAAATTAATCCCACAAATTCTGCCTGAGCGTACTAAAACTAATGAAAATGATACATCAGTTTCACTTTCACACAGTATTTCATTTTGGGGTTTGCTACCGTTACAATCACAGCTTATACACATCACTTTATACCATCACCAAAACGAGAGAAGAAGGGTGTAAAATACGCAGCCCTTCTAACACTCGCATGCAGCTCCTTCACCTTGCGGAAGAGACACAAGAAGAGGCCCTGCCCTCAGCAGCAGCACAGAACCAGCTGGCCGCCTAGGAGCAAGGAAGGCTGCTTCTCTATTTCCATCAACTACCAGTCTGCAGTTTCTCTGCAATTTCATATGAGTACACCGCTACACAATTGTTCCATTTCAGTTCCTAACTGCTGCATTTTCAATGAGAAATTTCCTCCCTAGGTCAAAGCACATCTGAATTCTTAACTACGAATTGCTGGGCATATTCCCTAAAGCTGTAGCAAGGGAGTTAGACTGGTCTTTGGATCTGTGGGAGCCATTTGTTTTTTTTAATCATTGTAAAATCAGATGTGAAAAACCAAGAATGCTGTGACAAAGCCAAGTGCATGCCCCTCGACTGTCAGGAAAAATGTTAATGACTAAGCATCACAGAAAAATCTCATACAAACTGCAAAGCGCAAAGATAGCTGTGATTCTGTGACTATTGGCAAGGCACAAGGTAAGGAGCATGTACTACTTCTGTTCGCGAATGAAGGTGCAAACAAGAGGCAGAGAGCTACCTCACATATAAAACAGGTCATTAAATGACCCTTGAGGCTTCCAGTGTCTGGGATGACAGGGTGCGTTACTCTGGCCGATACTGACTTCACGTGTCTGGCTCAAGCGAGTGGTTGCACCATAGACAACGGGACCCATCGGCTGAGTAGCACAAAAAGAACCGGGCTCCGCCTAAGCAAAGAGCTCAGGAAGCAAAGCCTTACTGCTGCCCAATTTTCGTAACGAAAAGGAAAGTTATTTTTAGGAGTTACAGAAGTTGGACAAAATGCAAAGTGGTGTATTTAGAGTAAGAGTCCTGCCTGATGCTGACTACCTCCGTTACGAGGGAGGCTCACAGCCAGTCTCTCCTAAGAGACAGATACAGTCAGTCTTCCAAGGTATGGAAAGAGTAGGATTAACAGTTTAAACACCAGTAACATTCATTAGAAGCCATCTAGAATACTACATGTTAATCGTCCTCGTGCACAAAGGTAGTAAACACAACCCACCCAACTTAGCTCTCTGCAGGACACCTCGCAGACCTTATTTTCAACACATTTCCACGAATACTTCGAGCACAACTCTCACCACAGGTTAATTTTTCTTTTTCTGACAAGCACAAAATTGTACGTCTATTTCACGAGGCATACGAAAAGCAAAAATTAAGTTTGAAACTTCAGTCTGTGTGCAGACTCTGCATTCACTCAAGAGTAGACTTCCAAATCCCTACAAATGGAAATTTAATTGTGAAATGGGCAATAAACTATTTTTGTTGTTTCTTTTTCGAAACTATTAACCGTAGAAAACGTAAACAAGATATAACACCATTTGATACTGTATAGAGCAACGCTAGAGAGTTTTCACAGTAGAATGTATTCGGCAAACAGGTAAGCAATTACTGCTTTTCCATACATAATACGGTATTCTTCTAAATGGAATCAAATCGCTGCTGTCATGATGTGTAACAAATGCTGCAGGAAGCGCTGATAAAACAAATGCTGCTGAAAAGCATATAATAAACCCCTGAAAACTGAATGTAGCAGAATAGAGCCTATTCTAAAGGAATACAAATCCTGCATAAAAAAACAGATAGGCACCCAACTGATAGAAGATATACAAAACACAGGGGCTTACGTTTAGAATAACAAAGATTTTAAAAGGGTGTGTGGATTAAAGCTGTCATTTGTTTCGGCAAGCCACGAAGTACTTGAAAAACAAACACGCCAAAATAACGAAAAGCCACGAAGCACTTGGCACTGTACGTGACGAAATGATCCGCTGTTCAGAGACCAAGGCAAAACCTGACTGCTCCCCACAGCATCTCCCCAGCTTGCCAAGCATGCACGTGGGGAAGAACTTGGGGACAGGAATGAAGTTCACTTTTCCCATCAGGTCACACCTGACTTCTCCAGCCTCCCGCGGGGGTGGAGTGACTGACAAGTCCCAGGCGTTTCCTCAAATGCCTGCCTTCCAGGGATTTCCTCACCAACCTGATGCAAGTCCTTCACAAAAGCAGAAAAGAAAGCAGAAAGCTCGCACGATGCCAATCTATTTAGAGAGCAAAGCCACACCATGTTCCCCCAGTGCATGCCGAGGGAGCAGCCCGGTGGGCTCAGCGCACCTGCGGTGCCTTTCGCTCCCCCCCTGCACCCAGCATAAGCACCAGGGTTTCCTCCCTGGGCTGGGGAACTTCGCCATCAGCTCATCTGCCGAGGATGCTACGGTAGCACTCATTCATCAGACCCGTCAAGAAAGCTGATAATGAGGTTGCTCTCAGGACGGCACGGAAGGCTGTTGCCTATCTAGATGCCTGGGCTGTGCTACACAACCTTTACCTTGTGTTACAGTGGGCTAAAATGAGAAATATCAGCTGTTCTGCACAGGGTGATTTGCAGATCATTACTTTGTATTTTTTGTTAATATACACTTCGTGGCCTTTCTTAGTCTTCTAAGGTAGAAAGCCTGAGTAGGTGAGCAACTGAGAAACTTCCAGCATACAAAGGCTTTAGAAACACCTCTGTTATCCACAAAAGCTAATTGGGAAATTAAAGGGAAGGAGAAGAAAGACTTTATGTGAAGCACCCGGACAGAAAGAGCAGAAGTCGACTTACTGTTCTCCTATTATCAGTATTTTAATGCTTGCTTTTACCTCAGTTTAACAGAACAGTAATGAAGTCATGTGCAATTTCCACATCACTAATATTTATTTATATATAAAATCTGTACATGTACACATTATATACATAAATTACATGGATACACTTGCATTTACTTAGCATATCCATAGGTAAAGCTATTAAAAAGCCTACTAATAAGAGAAATTCACAGTGGTTTAAGCATACAGCCTAGTTAACAAAGACGCTCTGTAACTAATACTCCTCTAGAGGACAATTTAGTCAGCAGGGCACCAACTCTATTCTTCTTTTATAAGTACTATCAGATCTATGATGCCTGTAAAGAATAGAGAGACCTTACTTACTGCATCTCATTCAAACCAAGGCACCTTCAAGCTACAGTGCTTCCATTTATCTTGTTGGAAAGTTGGCAGGTTAGGTAATTGCTGGGATTCTTTTTAAGGGGCTGAAGTCCCCATACCCTAAGGCATGCCTTAAATTTTGCCTCTTTTCAGAAGCTTTTTCTGGAAAGCATTCATTTCTTCCGGTAAAATGTAGCAAGTCTAGAATTACCATATATCTCCTGTTTCTTGTAGATCTTGTAGATATGTTTCTTGTAGAGTAATCTTATTATTCTTGTCTATGGTATTGGTATGACTAGACTTTCAAATGTGGCACCAAACCTAAGAAAAAGTGAAGGACAAAATAATTTTTTTCCCCTGTCACAAATCCATATTACAGCTCTGTATTCTCTATATCAGCTTTACATCCTGTATTGTTCAGGACAAGTTATATAGAAAAGTTCATTTCTACATAATAACTTGATTACAAACTGAAAAGTCCCTGCGCAGGATTTATCTCTTTTAGCAAAGTGTTTTTTCTCTGACTATCTTCACTTCTAGCCTCACCTTCCACCCATGCACCACCTTTATTCTTGTCCCTCTGACAAGTACAAGAGCTAAAATGAACAGGATCACATTGTGCTTGGGATTATAATGTTATGCCTTCCTGGTGGTACGATCTTATCAGACTGACAGGAGAGACACTCTTGAAACAGCACACCAATTTACTACTGCAATGTGGCCAGCAAGGGGTAGAAAGAAGTAACTGCTTATATAGAGCGAGGAAATCCAAAGTTACTTACAAAGAAAACACAAAAAAACCCCCCAAAACACCCATATATAATGTAATAACATGAACTTACTCAAGGAATACACCTAGATCTAATAAACAGCAGAAAGCAGACTACAGTAACTCAGTAATACCACCACAATTTTACACACAGAGTGTGACAGGATTAGAGCGTTCACCACAGAGCAAAAATTTACACCGCAAACACTTCACGCAGTTGCCAGTTTTGCTCAAGTGTCTCAGCAGACATAAAACATGATTTTACTAAAGGGATCCCTTGCTCAATACCTACAGTTGAAAAATGATGAGCACCTTCTCTGAAATCAGTAAAAAGGGGAAGTGTGGAGCACCTTGCTAACTGAGCTCCTACGCTGCTAAATTACGCCCTAAATTCACTGACAGGTTACTGTAGTCTGGGGCTGTCTTGCAGGGATTGTGCAGAGCATATACAACCTGGGATTTATTTAAACTTCCCAACTATTGCCTATCAGTTCCTTTATGCTCAGGGAGTAGAAGAAAAGCAGAAGTATTCTGTAGATATTAAAATTAAAGATGCACAAAACCTCCCGGTCTCCAAGAAGCTGAAAACCCCAGACTCTACCTACTGTGCGTTTTGCTAGCATGAATCCCAGCGCTACGTGTAGGGAACTGCAGCAACTCACTGGCTGCAGGATCAAAGTCCTGCTCACTCCATTCAGGCCTTCCTGCAGTATTTTTATTAGGATGGAGGATGGTGGTGTTCAAAAGACAGGATCCCGCGTGAAATGTCCTTAACATGAATCACCACGTTAGAAGTAAAATTATATATACACGCAAACATATTTTACACGTAAGTATGTAAATATATATTCAAGCAGACATACACTCTGCTATTGTTTTGGAGCCATGGGGGATTATGAACAATATGCTCTGTAATTGAGATTAACTTTGAACAAACGACTTGGCTGACAAACACACATACGCACACAAAGGGAAAACCCACAATAGCTCTGTTTAAATTTCAAGATATTTGTAAGACCTCTTTTCATCGCAAAGCAGCCTATAATAGCATGTTTCAAGAAGTCTTCCAAAGGCCCTGCTGGTCACATTGTGGAGGCAGCGAGCGAGCTAACAGCCTCCCATCGCCTGCACAACCAGAAAAACACATGGGCACAGCAATGATAGGGACCACGAGGAAAATCCCTTCATTTTCAAAGGCTGCTAACCCCATCACAGGTGTCTTCCTTCCACACCAGCTACATTGCAACCCTTGACTAA
>VZTL01005459.1:739-15405 GCA_013400535.1 Scopus umbretta
AAGACCCCAGGATAACAGTTTTCTAGGATTTGTCATGCTAGGATCTGTTGTGTTAAGTAACAGGAATTATAAATACAAATGCCTTGAAGTATGAAGCGCTGACAAGAAGCTTGGCTCAATCTCAAACCCTCATCATTTTTGAAGGTCTTGCTGAGACCATGAAGCTGAACCCAGCTGTAGCAATCACGATAGATTTGAATTGCCAAAAGTTACTGAGATTTTTGCTTGTAGACGTTGGTCTCGTAAGACCTGGCTATTAGGTCTGTCCTCTTGACCGTTTGGTTTATGATCTGTTTTTGTAAAGCCAGGCAGTTCAGAGGCAGGTTTTGGCTGTGATGTAGACCATGGCCTAAATCTTACATCAGTGTGAGTATTACCTGCTTGGAGATGAGTACCTTCAGCTTCTTTTGGCGTAGCTGAATTAATTTGTGGTCTAGTCACCTGGGTTCTTTAGTAATAATGGTTCATTTAATCTTAACTAGGCATCTGTGATGGCTGGGAGGAATTCTGTCTCTAATTGAATGCACATATTAGTGTTTTTCCAGGATCCCGTAAGTTCAGGTGGGAAGATTCATGCCAATTCCAGTTCTCTCCAGGGTCAGAGTCCCACACAGCACAGCAGTAACAGGGGTGACACGCTGCATCACCCCATGGTAGTGGCGGCGGTATGCTAGAGCTGTTCGTCTTGTTAGCTGGTTTTCCTTCTTGTGACGTGGGCTACATAGATCAAGCGTTGCTGCTTGGCTTTCTCGTTGGCTTCCCTGGAAGTCTACCCAAGCATCACTTGCCAAGCTGAAAAACTTACATATTCTTATTTAGCAGTTCTCTGTTTTTTTCCTAATTGGTGAGCAGTTTTCCTCGTTTTGAAAGTCATTAAACTGTGCCAGAGTCAAAAATAGTTCCTCTCTCAGAATTACTTTCTTTACTAAATGCTCAGTATAGTTTTGGTGACTATCATATAATGGGATGGCAGGGTGTACTCCAACTTTGTTTCCTTCTCTCTATAATTGCTTTCTTTCATTTCTTTCCCAATAAATTATGTTAGATCATGCCATAACTGTCTCTAAGACAGAGTATACAGCTTTATGGATGATCCAGAAGTTGCCTAGGGATTACTGTTTTCTGTGTAGTAGTCCACAATTCAACATATGAAAGGGTCTGTGAACCTGACATGTTATCTGATCCATGGGATCCCATGGAGAATTCCTGAGACACTTTAAAACTGGTGAGAAAACACTACAGGAAAGTATGCAGGTAACAAATCAGGGATCCACAAATACTTTTGTCATCGTGAGACTGCTTGAGGCTGGTCATACACATGTGATACACTGGTGATGAAAAAACTACAGATGGGTAGTTGCTCAGCTGGAAATACCAGGAAATAACTGGAGCTTTCTCTTCCAAGAGAAAGGGGTATTAAGACTGGATGTTTTCCATAAGAGGAAGAAGAAAAATGCAGCACAACTATGTGTTTTTGCTCTCCCACATGCAAGTGCATAATCTAACAGCAATAATTGTTTGTTTCTGCAATTCTTTTGTGCTAGTTAAATGGAAAATAGATGATTTGCTGGAAGCATGTTTGCAGTGTTGTTGCTTAGGATAATACAAACCAAAGTAGTCATTTCTGGTTTAGTTTTGTAAGCCTGTCATTCTCTTTCATCATTTACGGACAATAATCATCAGCCACCTCTTGCAGAGGGATGCTATGGCTAAAACCAATTTGCAACCCTGCATGAAATTAATGACATCTCCATTTTGGACAGATGTCCAAACAGATGCTGGGGAGAAGGTGATAGGGGTAAGCGTGTGCAAAGCCTGATGGCGGGGAATACTACCCAGGACCTGCTAAAAAGAGGTTTTCTCCTTCAATCAGACATGCATACACATTGCAGTGTGCCTTGGAGGGCGAGTCATGTATGCTGATGGTGGGCATCTCCCTCAGGTAGCCTGTCTAGCAGCCAGGTTCTTTTTCAGCCATACAAGTTCTTGTATTGTTTCTGGAGAAAAAAAGCTCCTCTGGAGAGAGATTAAGGGCTTAACGCCCCACAATTAGATACCCGCAGTTAGGTGGTACAAATCTCTAACCTCACCCTCTGTGACCATGAAACCTTCCTTATTGCAGTCCAGTTTTAAACATTAATCACAAGATCGTCAAATACTCTTCAACCTAAAACTAGCTTCTTAATTAAGGAGGGCCATCAGAAAGACTCCTTTGCCTGCTCTCAGCTCTTCATTCAGTCTCTTTCACAGGGCTGAGGTCAGCAGTAGTGTTTTGATAAGAAAGACATAATTTCACTCAAGGCAGGGAGCCTAAATAATGTGAAGTCTAAAATTCTCACCTGGGAATTTACTGTATAGAGAGCTTCATCCTTCAGGCTTTTCATGGGCAGAGCATGTTTCTCCCAGGGAAGGGGACAAGATGGGAGGTTGAACATGTTAAAGATTCTTAATACCAAACAACTGGAAGTATTAATGGATTTTTGCAAATGCCTAAAATTCACTTTTGGTCAACTGAAAAGAATTTTCAGATGGGCAAATGGCACAGTCACTTTCTTCATCCAGGCTTTTTTGTGCCCTAAATTGAAACAGAAAGGTAAAATATAGCTCACAGGTTATGTTAACCTGGGCAGTTGTAATCATACAGCTTGATTTAATGTCATACGTTGCATTTGCAGTTCTATCACGGGGGGAGAAAAAAAGGAGGTTCAGCAGCTTAGACTCAGAAAAATGTTGCTGGAAGAATTACGTTTTTCTATCAGAGAGTGAAAATGAATCTACTTGTAAAGGGGCAGAGGAGCAGCTGGGCAAAAGCTTGTCCTTTGGATCAAAGATTTTTGCATGGTGCTGGCTCCTTTGCTGAGGTTTCAGGATCTTACACATGCTCTGTTCCTTGTTTAGCTGTGTTTGGTGAAACTGTAATTGTCACATGCTGATAGAAAGGGGGATGTTGGTTCATTTCCTTCCTTGCCTGGTTTTCGTAGTAGGAGGATGCATTGATTTTATAAAATGTAATTGCATTGACTGCTCTTGTTATCAGGATTGATTGTATTGACTTGAGTTGCATGTTGTTATGTTTTCACACTCTTGCTTTGAAATACAGTTTTGCTTTTGTGGGGTTTTTTCCCCTCCATTTTGAGATTATTTACAATACATTTTGAGTTAAGGTTCTTCTGCATTTGATTTATCAACCGCTAGGATTGCTCTGAAATGCCGTCAGAAGTATTCATAGTATCTACGTGACGGTAACCACTAGAACCAATTGCTGTTGACCCCAGCCATGTCAACCATCATAACCTTCCCTCAGGTTAGGAGGTTGAAGCAGGGAAATACATTTCAGCTTCTTATTCCTGTGTGTCACGTCCTTATTGCAATCCATTTCAATTGTTCATTAGGGAATTGAGATAGTTGAGAATACTACAGTGAATAAATAATAGCAACTAGATGTCTGTAGAGAATGACGGTAGTAGCAAAATGCAGGGGCTGTGCCACTGAGCCCTTGAGGTGAAGGAAATTATGAAGATTTCATTTTAGCTGTGGTGGTGATGCATAAGTTATTTGTGGAAGTGTGTATTTACTTGGATATGCATGAGAAATGTGTGTGAGGGTTAAGGCTGACATTTTTCACACTCGGGCACTTAGAATTAGGTACTTAACCCTATACATAGGTACGTCCAAGGAAGTAGTCTGGTTTTAAGAGCTGATGAATGCTGAAGTTATTGAAGTCTGGGAGTACTTAGTATCTGTGAAAATTAGGCCGCTTCTATTTAGCTGCTTGAATATTGTTTTGGGGTATGATTTTCAAAGACATTTTAGAGAATGTGAGAAAATGCTATAGCCTCTTTTGGAAACTTTTGGTTGAATTGCCTGATTTTAGCTACGTAGGTGGAATTTGAAAAATCATACGTGATGTTGTAACTTCTATTCAAATCAGTGGGAGAATTACTACTGATTTCTGTGGGAGCTGGATGAAGGTGATACATGCATAAAAAACTGACTTTGAAATTTGGCTTAAATCTTAAAAGTCATATCCTCTCTTTTTTTTGTGAACCCAACTGACGCTGGATTTAAGGAACATTTACCCAGATTCTTTGCAGCGAGAATATATACAAGCCATTTATCCACTTCACCAGCAAATAATGCTTTAGCAACAGTAATTGAGAACTTTGCTTTTGTTTCTGGTTTTCCTTTCTTTACATTAATTTTTCACCTTTTCTCCCACTTTGTGTTCTGTAACATTTTGAATTCCTTCTCTAAGTTGATGTATTTGCAAAGACTTTGAGAAGAGATCTGAAATGCCTTGAAAGTTGCTGCTAATAGCCTCAAAGACCAGATTAGAGGACATATACATACTGTCTGTGTCGTATTAGGTCTCAAGTAAAGTCTTGTTTAAAGTAAAATACCAACTGTCTTTTGAAATGCCATCATTCCCCAAAGTCCTGTTACAGAGCCCTAAATCCCGAATACAGTATCTCTACATCTACAGGCAAAGGACAAAGGGTCAAAGACATAGTTTCTCCTTATTTAAGATTCCTCTTTCATTTTATTACAGGACCCTGGGGTAGACTCTCTCTTCAAGTCCAGTCTTCACCAATCACATGCTAATAACTTCAGCTGAAAGAGGGCTCTACCCTAATGTCATTATACTCCCAAGCAATGATTGATTGTGTTATAGTATGTTTTTGAAACCCAATTACTGTCTCAGTTTGTATTTGAGCTCATTAATCTTCTAGCCTGTAAATAAGTAAAATTGACTAAATAACTGAATTTCTTTAATGATGGGTTCAAGTTATCTTTATACCTACTGCTTTGTGTTAACCTTTTTATTGCCAGAAATGATTTTTTTTTCTTAGTGTTCTCTTCAGTTCTTGTAAGCTTGTATGGCTGGCAATGCACCTGTTTCAAACACTTGTCTCACCGAATGCATCACTGCTAGCGAACAGATAGACCCAGCCTGGTTTGCCGCCTCCCTGTGTTCCTCAAGCCAGAGGACTGCTTTTAGGGTCCCGCAAGAAGCAGTCTTCCCTACAGCTGTAGTCTTGCAAAAATTAATTGGGAAAGATGGTAGGAAGGTACAGAGCAGCTCTCTGTTTCCCTTAAGAGCTGGATAAAAGAGGAGGGGAATTCTTCAGGAAACTGTGTTTCTTCTGTATCCTGTGTATTGAAAGCCTGGGCCTTTGGACTGATCAGCAATCTCCAGCTCTTCTGGGTGCCCTCGTGGTGCTGGATGCCTATAGCTGTGACTGACAAAGGGACAGCAGCAAGACCACAGCAGCCTGCTGTTTGAGCAGCAACGCCTAGTCTCTAAGTCTAGGATCTTAGCCATGCGTTCTGCCAAAAAGCATCACCAAGTCCTTGTAGCAGTATGCCTTTATACAGCCTGGAGTGGCTCCTCAGCATGCAGATTTCAGCTGGACACCACCCCTGTGGTGTTCAAGCCTTTGGTAGGTTTGACCATAGTTAACTTGAGAGGTCAGTGCTCTCTGCAGTCCTTTTTTCTTACAAGAGCCTCATCTGCTGGATCCTTGCCACTGCTGACAAATAAATGAAGGCTCTGGCAATAGCCAGGCTAAGCTTGTGGAACAAATTTCCAGGAAAAACAAGCATGACCACTAGCTTCAGCACAAGCAGAAACATATGGCAACTTCATCTCCTCGTTTTGGTTCCCTTCAGTAAACTGATTTAATCTACAGATGCGTGCACCTATTCAAATCCTCTTTCTACGTGCCAGTCAGGAAGCAAGGAAACGGTGATTGATTATTTTCATTTATTGGGAAACACTCGGGTAGTCTGGACGACAGGGACTTTATAAGCACCTAGGTGGACAGGACATCTCAAACGCCGTCATGCTTGCCAGATATGTTAGCTGTGACTCCAGGCCCTGATGAGAGACTTCAATTTGATCTGTGTCTTGCTGGAGCACTTAAGCATATGCTTATCTCTAGATGTATGAATAGTCCCTTGAGAATGCCCATGTGCTTAAAGTTCGGTATGCATTTAAGTGCTTTGCTGGAGCAGGCTCCTAAGTCTTTCTGGGGATAATTAAGTCATGCCGAAAGCTATTTTACTGCCACATTTTCTTTCTGGTTCACAGGATGAGAAAATCCATTCTCATCAAAATACCAAGTGGATCATTTTTAACCTGATTATTTGTTAAAGGATTCATGTCATTAAAGTGAACTTCTTTGCTCCTTCCTTCAATTCAGTGGGTGCCTATATTTTTAATACGTCCTCTTTTGTTGCTCAGCAATGAGTTATGCTGTAATTGAGCCAAACTCGACTTATATACCTGGCAGTGCTAATGAAAGGTGGTGACCTTTGGCCACTCCTCCTGTAATGAACCGCTCTACAGTAGGACCAGATGGTGCTTTCACTTCCAAGGGTGCAACATTACTGAGGTTATGCAGGTGCAAGTGTATTTCTGGAAAGCTTTGCTGTCTGGTGGAGTGATGCAGTGGGATTGGTAGCCAGAGGCAGAAAACAGCCTTTGGGGGACAATGTACAAGAAACATACTTGGAAAAGGGAAAATAGTGTTTGTGCAATTGGCATTATGGAGCGCAGACTAGATGGTTACAGACATAATACTTCCCTGTGTGCTGTAGGTAGGAACTTGTATACCTTTATGGTTTGTGGGCAAGTGAATTTGCTTGTTCAGTGCTTTGAAAGGTAAGAATGAAAAAACCTTACCAAGCCAATATGGCCATGCATGTAACGCTTCAGGATTTTCTGTGCAACCCCAATTAAGTGAAGGAATAGGGAAAACTCCGGGCTGAGAATCTGAAAAGGAGCATCGGTCCAGTCTTGGACTGAACAACATGCTTTCCACAGATGTCACCAGAGGTGTTGGGGTCAATGCCCAAGTGGGGTGAAAGGAGGAGGGAAACGGCCTGTCTCGCTGCTTCCTGGGGAGCTCCTGGGTTGGGGTCGTTCAGCCTCCAGCCTCCTGGTAAAAACAAGTATGTTCTGCTTCATTTTCCTGTTTGGGAAAATGGGGGTTGAATGCTAAAAGGCTAATTGCACATTGTTTTTAAAAATTAGTTTGATAATTCATCATATTGTAATTAAACTAATTAGAACACTATTCATTTCCAACCACCTTAATTAGGCCTCAACTTGGCAGGGAGCCCGTGAGACCAAAATGTTGCAATTTGTTAAACAATCGAAAGACTTTGATAACAAATGACTGTATTCAGCTACATTTTAGTTAATAAGATTTATATATTAATCTAGTTATACTTTGTTCCCTCAGAATTTGGCAGAGCTTGCAGGTCTTCTGATCCCCCTACGAAATTCCTGAAGTCTGAGTTAAAATAACTGGAAAATTTTCCCAATCTAATGGAGACTCTCCTGAGCTTTGCACTGTAGCAGGCGTTCGTAAGGCTGTAATGCTTTTTATTTTTTATTTTTCCCCTTCTAATTGAGTAAACAGCTTTTAGAATAAAATCGCTAGTTTACGCAGCAGATGCAAGCCAGGGCTGTAGGCCGCAGTGCCGGGAAGGTGTCGGGGTGTCTGGCTGGCTGTGGGTTTGCTTTTGGGGGCGCTGTTGGATCAGGCTGCGGTTGTTCGCCCGCCCGGCACAGGAGACTCCGCTTGTACCGTTTTGGACCCGCAGCCCTTGTCACACCACTGTGACAAATGCTTGGTGAGGGCATGAGCTGGTACTCTGATCTCACATGAGAGGTGGAGGACTTCAGTGACGTTTGGTTCATCAGTGGTGAATTTCCCCACATGCTCTCTTTGACAGTGTAATGAAGTGATAATTACCTAAATGAATAAATGTTGATGGCTGAGATGAATATCCACATTCCCCTAATCTATTTTCCTCCGAAATTGCTAAAGGAAATTTGGCTTTAATGGGGGGTGTATGTCAGTTTTTACAAATGATTGTAAATCTGTTTAGAGAGAACTTATCTAAGTCAGTCTCTGTTTAAGCAGTAAAAGTTACTGACGTATGAAGGCATAAGATGGACAAAAAAAATGAACAAGACACTGTAATAATTATGTTTCTCAGTGTCACTACCTTTGCAACATCTGGTTTGTTTCTGTTCTTTCCACATCCTGCAGATGTTGCTGAACACATGAAAAACACTGACAGGAGAATATTTTAGCCAAGAAGCAATTTCAGTGAATAATATAAAAGGGTATCCTCTTAACTCTCCAGAAGTCGAGTAAGCAAAGACTTCTCATTTCATTGCTAGTAAAGATCAGACCAATAAGCAAATGGGCCAGGGGCCCTCTAAAAGTGTCAGGAATAATCTGTTGTGGATGAAATAGAAAAGTATCTGAAAACAGTATGAAATAATAAATCTGAATTGAGTCTTATTCTGACACCCTTCCTGAGCCTTACTCCTTAAATAGTCCGACTGATGTTAGAGGTTTGTGTTCAAGCTGCTGATGTGGGATTTCCTTCCTTGTCCATCTCTGGACAAGGAGAGAAGAGAAGATTGAGAGAGAGAGATTGAGAGAAGAGAGAGAAGGAAGATTGGGGAAGTGTGAAAAGACTCTATACCATTTTTATACCATGTTTCAAGGTTGTGTAGCATACTGATGGATTAAGTTTGTCTGTCCATCTACATCACCAGCATACATGCCAATCTGCCGGACAGTGGTTTGTCCAGAAAACAGGGCACAGGACAGTGTGCGTGGTGGCTGTGTGATGCACGGGCTCCTGTTGCCATAGGGGTAGGAAGGGGAGCTGATTCTGTTTTGCTTTCACTGCAGCAAAGCTGTTTGCTGAAGCTGCCTTTAGCTCTTAAATAATCCTAAAACAGTCAGTTTGTCTGAGGCTGGTGCCTAGTTTTCCATTCTGATGACCTGCTGAGTCACCTGATTTCTCTGTTCATGATTTTCCCATGTGTCCAGTCACCTTTCTGAGCCCTGGGGAATCTCCTGGCAAAGGCTGGTTCACCAGCTTTGCAGGTGGAAGGCAGAGAAGTTGCAAACCATCATCCAGCAACAGCAAGTTTTCCTGACATAGCCTTGGTTAGAGCAGCTCCGAGGGTTCAAGAGACAGCAGTGTAGCGGCTACTCCTTCCCCCATCATTTCGATGGGGTCTGCATGTACTCCTGCAATACAGTTGTGCTGCACAGACGGGACTGCACAGAAGCCTAGCTTTTCTCCCAGAAGCTTTTCTTCTGTCATTGATGTCAGAGCTGGGACAGAACTTCTTCCTCTTGCTGCCTCCTCAAAGATACAGATGGCAAAGGAGAAATCTTGAAAGCATGGAAGTGAATGGTAAATTCCCACTGGTTTCTCAGTGGCTTGGCTTTCATCTCACACATTACGTTCTGAAATGAGAGACTTAAAGTGATCAAATGGGTGACGCTGAAGCAGTCCTTGTCTGAACAAGTGCAGAAGCAAAGACCTTATCTGAAATGAATGAGAGGCATTGGGAATCTGAAAAAGACTGAGGAAGGAAAAGGCTACTGTATGTAATAGCTCTTTGTCAGGGGAAAATAGGATGTTATGAAGGAGATACTAGAAAAGCTGTGCTGGGACTTATGAAATGATAGGACAGGAGTGAGCAGGCTGCAGAAAATACATCCTGTGTGCCTCAGTCATTGGCGTAGTACTTCCATCTGGTTCCAGAATAATTCAGAGGTGAATTTAAAAGCGTGTACCTGGGAGATAGAGTGAGTGCTCGGAGTGGACACCAGCTACTTTTGCTGCCATAGAAAAATCTTCTGCAAAGGCTTTTTCTTTTATGTAGTTGAGCATAAATCAGTGGTTGTTTTTCAGTGAAGAAACAGCGGTAGATGGGAAGGTGCATAAACAGGTGCATCGTTTCTCTCCTCCCCTCTTGAGCAGCTCATTTTAATATATACCAGTTATTGCTGTGCATAATAATGCACATCTGTCAAACGCATTCCAGAGTGCGTGAAGATACACCTACAGACCTACAAAGCAGGCGAGCCGCATAGTAGCTGTGCTGCTCCTGTATTGCCAGTGAAGCTTCTCCAAGTTGAAATCTCTCCTGTTCACACTCTACTTCAGACCCATGTTTTCTAGTGGAATACATTATTCCTCTGCACAAAATGTAAGGAGACGCCAGTGACCACCACTGTCCTTGATGTAATTCCACAGAAATCTCCAAGTCCCCCCGAGTCCAGGGCCCTGCAGGGCCCCAGTTCCTGAGGTGATGAGCGCCTGCCAGGAAAGAATGAGGTCCCCTGGGTCAAATTCTCCCCCCAGATAGAGCCATTGCAACCCTAATAAAGGAAATGAGGTTGCCAGGGTGTGGCTGGAGACAGAATTTGGCCATATTTGAAGCGCGTGGAGTGACTCCAGGATGAGATCAAGAATTGGCCTCTCCCCCCAGCCTCCCCTTTAATATTAGTTCTTTATAAAGCAGCATACATTGCCTCACGCTTGCATTCCTGTGGCAGAGGCTGGGTCCAAAGGCCTCTAAAGAAGTTAAGAGTTTTCCTTTTGGAGGCTAGAGCAGGTTACTAGTGAAGACACACTATCCAACTGCAATAAACTGGTTCCTTAGATGTATTTTTGTTCAGACAAATCTCAGACTTAGTGCTCACAGCTGAATTTGAAAACTCCGTTTTGCTTTTACTTTGCTCCATTGAAAAGTAAAGAGGAGATGCAAAAAATACCCCCAAAAGAAATCCCAACACTCAGCTCCAAGAGCCTGTATTTGGTTGGTGATGCTTTGCAGAGGTCACCGGGATTAATGAAAAACACAATTAGAACAACATCAAGCTGGGGGCCCCAGTTTGGCACTGAAGGATCCATTTGGGTATATCATATTGCATTATGTGATGTAAGAATGTGGGCTAGTGTAATCAAAATGTAACTGCAATCCTTACCAAAAACACCTGTTTAACCTCAGCTAACCCAGGAAGAGAACTTTAGACTTTTTTTTTTTTCTTTTTCTTTTAAACTTCTGTGTCAGAGGCATACTGGTGAATGCGCAATAATGAAGCTTCTGTTCGTAGGTTCTGGAAATGGAAGCATTCAGAGTTTGTGCCCAGTCTGTCCCAAAATCTATTTTATGTTCTTTAGCTGTGTGCTTACTTAACTACGTTGTGTGCTTGGGAAGACTGCCGAAGTGAGGGAAATGGAGGCTGAAGATCGAAATATTTCATCTGTGATTTGATAAATTGTGGCGAGCGGCAGCACAAGCATCTCCTGGCCGAAGAACAGAGGACTGTGAGGTACCAAATGCCCTGGACTTGTGGAAGCAGTGAGGCCTTTTGGCACTTTTTGAGGAAAAACTGGTTTGAAAATGGAAAGTGAGTGATGAATAACGATCACAGCTCAGAACCCAGGTCTGAGTCAAAATTGCCAATTGTATCACTTTGCGCACTGAGCCCTTGTAAACCTTCCCTTGGTGATAAATGCTGAATAGACATAAAGGCAGGGTAGCTCAGCAGCAAGGAAGAATGTCCTGATGGTTCAAGTATCAATGTAAGACTGGACAAAAGAGATTCTTGTCTTCTGTTCTGCTGCAAGGTTTCTATTTTTTGTGAGATTAGGCAAATTATTTAGGGTGCGATTAACTTCACCCAACTTTAGCTGTTTAGAATTTATTTTAAGTCAGTCACTGAAATTCGTTCTTTCTTTGGTGATTCATCCCACTTCTGCAGTTATTTGAGGATGGGGTGATTTACCTTCTGAAGGCATTTCTTGCCAACAGTTACGAAAGAGCACATATGAATACCTGAGATGGACCGCTCAGCCTTTAGTTAACCAGGGTGAGGTGAAGGGACTCACATCTTTACTCACAGTACCCCAGTTGGTTGCTTCTGCAGAGCAAGGATACTCATCCTTCCCTGTTTCACCAGTGTAAATACTTGTAAGGATAAATATGTTAAATTTTAAAAGGAGCACCTTTCCAAGAGTATGCTGTTATCTTAACCTATAACAGGCAAAGTGTTTCAGGAATTAGCGGGAAGCACTTGTACTTCCCAAAGAAGGCTGAAAAGCTACCACAGGTCCTTCAGAGTTGTGGGGTTTTTTTGAACCCTCCCACATAGTGTGGACTAAAGCTTTCCTTCACTTGCAGTGAGAGCTTAGTTTGAATTGCTGCTTGTACCTTGAGCATCCTTACCCTCTTTTGCTATGTTGTGGTGATAAACTTAGGGTGCTCATTGCCATATATAAGACCAGGGGTTCTCAAGGAGATTTCAGGTGTCAGGCTGTGGACCTAAGAGCTCCCGTGCAGGATGCAGGTGGCTCAGTGAAGAGGCATGGACGTGCAACTGAGGCTATGTCCTGAGCTAGTGATAAATCAGCAAGCTTTATTAACTTCAGCAGAGCTATTGCCTTGATTCCAGCCCAGAGAGTCTAGTTGGATATATGGTAGTTTTACACTTCCAAACAGAATCCTGAATGAAGTGTTGAAGCTTTTGCAAGGTAAAGGTGTAGTTTTGGAAAAATCATCAGTGATGGAAAGCCAAAAAGGGATTTCTGAGACAATGTCAGGCAAGTGAGAGACTTAGGCTATGTGTTTTAAAGATTTGGGGAAGCTATTCTGGTGAAAGGGCTGAAAGGCCACACACAAGTCTGTTGTGTGGGGCATCAAACTCCATTGCACCAAAACCTCCAGTTTGCTGTACCCTGATTCTTATGGGTGACCTACTGAGGCATGTTCTGATTAAATACATCATTGGACCTTGTACGGGGTGGGATAGGAAATAAAAGGAGCATCAGCATAAACTGAATGAACAAAATACTGATATCCCCACACCATCACCAGACCATATTGTAGGGTACTTTATAGTACGTTCTGGCTTCGGTATAGCAGCAGTTCCAGGGCCCATAATCATTGCATGGAGGCTATGCACTGCCTAACTGTACTGTGACTGGTTTAACCAGTACTATATAAATCACTCATTCCCATAGGCATTAAATTGCCAGTATTTTTTTAAGCAGCTTACCAATTGTATTTTTTTTTTAATCAAAGCAAGGTGAAACAACTTCCCATGCTCCGCTGATGTCTTGTTCAGGAACGGTTTATCTTGGACAGACAAGAGTGTATTGAGTTCTCCACGGGCTTGTCGAGGCAAATACTTGTCAATGGCCTAAATACTTTTGTGAATATTAGGGAATAATCTCGCAAGAGGGATAAGAGCACAAGTTCCAGCTGACCCCTCCCGCCCCTTTCCTCAGCCCGCAAAACCTGGAGGGATTAGTTACATTTTGAAACAGATGCCCCTATAATTAGGGAGGAAGAAACATGACTGACTGACTGGAAAAGACACCTTTGGGTAACATATCAGCGGACCCACAGATCCATTACAAAAGTGCAATCTGACAAAACAGCTTAAGGTCTCAACTCGCTGTTCCTCTTTCATGAAGGCAGTTTATATCAATGAAGATGCCTCATAGTCCTTCAGCCTAGAAAGGTTCAGGCATGGGAGGGCCTGTGGAAAAATTTACAGCAGCCAAGAAGCCCAGGACTGAAATTTCTTTAATCTGATCAGACTTGTTCTTAACCCTGAGACATAAATATCCAGCACATTACACCTATGATTTACTGTTATGCATGTATCAGAGCAACAGTGGTCCTTTTGAATTATGCATTCTCTTAACAGAACATTAAACCTTATGGGGAGATGGAGTGGCCCACCGCATAACTATTATCCTGACAGAGGGGAGGGTGAGATCAAGAGTAATGCTCCCAAGCTACAGGAACTCTGAGTTTTTGTTGGATTGCTTGAATGAGCATTATAAATAGCACTTTGTTCCTTCTCGTTAATACATAGTGTTTAGATTGCTCACAAGAAACCTGATAGATGGCTCATCAAAAGAAAGAGGAGGGATTATTATTTGACATAAAAGAATAACAACATCCCTAAGTCCTGAAACTGCTAAAAGCATGCAGCAGAGCTGTGCCTGGGCTTCTGAGGACAAAGCATAGCTTTGATAATCCATTTATTACTGGTTCTTCCTATCAAGTCATGACCAAAAGTTACTACAGTACTACAGGAAATCAAGTTTGATTTTGTAATATAGTCAAATGAGTACTTTGGAGTGCCATGTCTAAGATCAATAAGGAAGCAGTAACTACATTTGCTGTCATATGATGATATTGATGTAAAAACATAATGGTCAAAATTATAAAATCAATTTCATAATTTAATCAGAAATGTTTATTGATACTATTAAAGCTGAATTCAATAGCTCCTGGTATGCAGTTAATTTCTTACCTGTCAGAAAAACATATTGAAATGTTCTTTCTTTTAAATGCTTGGAGTTAATTCAGTGAAAAAGCCAGCAGTGACCTGTGGCTGAAATGGCCATAGAATGGTTGTTAGATGGGGAGATGGGAGGACTTTTCTAGTGGTTTATAGAAAATGTTTTACGCTTTGCAGAGCGCTTGTGTTTTATGTGTGCATACACACGCCTGTATAACGTAACTTTGGCAATAACAGTGCTAGTAACTGCAGTGTCATAGCATGACCTGACCATGGTGAAGGCAGTGGAAACTTTGCCGTCGAATTCAGCAGAGCCAAGACTGGATGTTGGATAAGGACTCCCAAGATTTTCCTCCTACTCCATGACAGCGCATGGGCAGGAGCAGAGATCTGAAGTGGTGGGTCTAGGCCGCGTTGTCTTCTTGTACCGTGTATCCCTGGGATTGTGTAGCAATTGTTCCTCTGCAGTAGGAACTAAGGACTTCAAGACAGTGGCTCCTGGGGGTGCAAGAAAGG
>VZTL01005460.1:7453-22453 GCA_013400535.1 Scopus umbretta
CAGACCTGGCTTGAGCCCCGGGGTTGGCCGGGGGGGGGTGGATGTAACTTCGGGGTCATTTGTGTCTCCGATGCCGTAAATTCCTTGCTGACTTTTGTGAACTAAACTGGATCACAGGCCACGTTTCTTGGGCGGGAGGTGCACTGCAGGGAAGTCATCTGAAAAAGTCTGATGAGGAGACTTTTATGGGAATAATTCATACTTGAATTGGGCGCACTATGTGCAACAGGCGGGTATTATACACTTAATTTTTTTTAATTAGGTTCTCCCCTCACCATGCACAAGGCAAGTGCGGAGTTACTATGTGGACTGGAGGATGCTGCGGGACGTCAAGAGAAGGAAACTGGCATACGAGTACGCGGACGAGAGGCTGCGGATCAACGCCATCCGGAAGAACACCATCCTTCCCAAGGAGCTGCAGGTACCAGGCAGCTGCACCGGCCAGGACAGGGCACGAGCCCGCGCGTGGCTCCTGTGGCTGTGAGATGCGCAGGGCTGTGGTGGCCGCTTTGCAGACCTGCGCGGCCCTGCCAGGTCACGAACGCTAATGTTTCCCAAACTCCCGAGCACAGAATCGTGTTATTGCATAGCTACCGCTAGCACACAGGTGTCATCAGAGCCTCTGCCTTTTGGGGGTGTTTACAATAACAGTGTATTTGCCTGACCAGACATTGTGTTTGTTGGGTTGTGGGGTTTTTTGGTTTGGTTTTTTTTGGTGTTTTTTCTTTGTTTGTTTGGTTTTTTAATTTTTTTTAAACCAGTGCTTCTCATGATGAAGTCTCATTTTTTTCCCCTCACAGCTGTCACTAACATATATTCAGAAAGCTATTTTCCTTATTTCTGATAATATGGTATATTATATAGTTACTTTTATAGTTTCCTAAGTAAACTTCAGATTTTTTTGCTTATTTAAAAACCTGGAAGCCTGATCCAGCCAAAACCACCGATTTGTTCAATTAAAAATACTTAACTTTACTCCTTGCCTGAGCTACAAGCATGTAAGAGCTGCATCAGATCCTGGGTGTTAGATCTGTTCTTAAAAATGCACGTATTCGCTGCCCTGCTCGCAGCTTTCCTTACTAAGCATTAAGAACGTTTGCAAGTATCAGAAATATTCCTACAGGACTCCTGTATGTATTTGATCTGGCCATGCCTAGTTGTGGGGAGATCCTTTCACCCTCAAACATTCTGGGAGAGAAGGTGTATGAATCTGGTTTTATGTATTGACTTCACCGTTCTCTTGGCAAGTCTAGTCTACGTTGGGTGTCCTTACAGGGGAAAAAAAAGTGAATTGCAACTGGCTTTGTTTTTGGTATTGCTCAGCTGCTTTTGTCACCTTTTGAAGTCACAAAGTCATACCAGCAGTTAGATTCAAGAAAAGGACTTAGGGAAAGTAACTTTTTCCTCCCCTACAAAAGGTTATTTGGGCTCCAAAATTAAAGTCTTAAAATTAAGCTACAAGTGTTTGCTGAAAGTATAGGTTGCTTTCTGAATAAAATCACAGGAATTAAATAGGCAAAAAAAATACTGCAAGTGTTTAGCTGTACTAGACAGAGTGTATGTATACAGCTATATATGCAAATAAGATGCACAACTGGACAAAAACAGTAACTGAAATATGTTCTGAAGACAGGAAGTCCTACTGACCTTGCTGTTACTGAAGTTGGAGGTCACATTGCTGCTGTCTTGATGCCATCCTCCCTTGAAGGCAAACATCGCTTCAGAAGATAGCCTTACACTATTGCTTTTCAGCACTCCTGCAACATAATGGGAGTTTTTGTAGTCCAGCCTCAGACCTTCCTTTTACCTCCAACTGTGACTCCCTACTGTGACTGAACACAGGATTCTTTTGAGCCCTTCTGTCCTTTAGAAAATAATATATGAAGAATGCTGCAGTTAGGGATGCTGACCTAGCCTCAAGCAACTTCCTTTAGGCTGCATTTCCCTGCTGAGCTCACTTGTTCTTCTGAAATTCCATTTGCTGCTACCTGGTGCTTCCTGAAAACTGTTGAGCTCTCTTGTACATGGAAAGACCTTTCTTAGGCCTTCTCATTAGAACAGAGACACTTTGACTTGTCCTGCTTTGCCTGTAGCGCCTCCCGAAGTATACCATACAAGATTCCTTTTACTGACATCAATGCATATTACCTGGGAAGGCAGTTAATAAGGAACATATACTTAAGTTCAGCTCATCTTAAAGGACTAGCCCGCCCTGCAACATGGACAAAGCCAAGCGGATATTGACTAACAGTGATTACTGGGATGAGGTTGTTCAGTCTGTGTAATAAGGTTAACTTTGGGGTCTCCATGTGGATCATTTTACATTCACTGTTAGGATGCCCAGAAAGAAAGGGTCAAGTGCGGAAGACGGGCACAAGTTCCCTGTCAAATAGCAGAGCATACTCATGAGGTGGTAGAGTACCTACTCTACAGCTAGATTTTCAGGTCAGGCAGTAAGCCCCCCTCAAAATCCTGGGGAATACAGATAAACTCTATGCTGTGGTCCTCTGTTTTAGGAAGTGGCCGATAAAGAGATTGCTGCTTTGCCCCGGGACAGCTGCCCTGTGAGGATCCGAAATAGGTGCGTCCTGACATCCCGCCCTCGGGGGGTGAAGCGGCGTTGGAGGCTCAGCAGAATTGTTTTCCGCCATTTTGCTGACCATGCTCAGATGTCTGGGATACAGAGGGCTATGTGGTAGATCACCGTGTGGATATACTTTCAGGCAGAAAACACAGAACAGACTCTGTTTGTGCGTTCGAGTAATTAAAGCAAGACTATTCTGTGTAAGAGTCCATCATCGGTATCAAACTAATAAGGGAAGGATGAAAAACCATGCTGATTCATTAAACTCTCTTAATGGACTGCGATTGGTATCAGCTAACTGACAAGAAGCAGCATAACTGCACTAAGCTGGTCAATATGAGAGTTTTATTTTAAGGGGGCAAAAAAAAAATCACTACCTGATTGTTGCAGTTTTTCAGAAATAAAGACAAACAGCACAAGGCTCGTTTAAGCAGTTTTTTTGCCACCATACGGTAAGTTCACCATGGTAATTTGAGTAAAAGCATAAATGAAATTGTACAACAGGGCAAAGTAGTATTCTGCCATGAACAAGCATGAGCACAAACTGAAAATAAAACATGGCCTCAAGTTTAGATACTCTTGCTATGCAAACTTAATATATATTAACAAGCAGACAAAGTGGATAAAGGACCTATTAGAGACTACAACGTGCTAGTATTTATCTCCTGCTTGTAGTGCAGCGCTTGGTCTAATGCTTTAAGAACAAAGTAGCAAGTAAGCCCTAGCCCAGACCATAACAGGAGACCAATGGCTTCCTTTATTCATCAGGTAACATCAAACAAATCCGTCCTTGGGGGAGACATGAGAAGGAAGCAGGAAGGAAACAACAGTAGCAATAAGCCTGCTGCTGCTAAGCTCATGTTTGCCCTGTACTCTTCTTCAAAGCAGGGCAGTAAAGGGGAAATGGCTACTCTGTCCCCCTCCCTAGCAGTGGGGCTGAGAGGCTGCAACAGGCAGGCCGAGTGAAACGGTACTACCACCAGATGGAAGGCACACAGGCAGCAAGCTGACAGCAACCCATCACCCCCAGCCGAGTCACAGTTTGGAGTATAAGCTATCTCAATATACTTCTTACCATTACCTTAAAACCCCTGAAAGTTGATAGGAGATAGTGGAGCTTGTCTCTTTTCCTCATAGACGGTTAGAGCCAGGGAGAGCTTCCTGCCCGGCATCAGTAGCTCGCTGCCCTCCTGCAACTGATGCCACCTCAGAGACACCCCAAGGAGGTCACCGTTAGCACAGGCGCTGAAGAGCTGCTTTCGTTTTCAAAATGAAACTGGTTAAACAGCCAGTAATTAATTTCTGAGAGCAATCATTAAATTTTAATACCACAGGATTAACACCATATTGTTTCTGCTCAACTAGCAAGTACTTGAGATAGTGGTTCTGCTTTCTTCAGTATTTCTCCCTTTGTGACATGCTTTACAGTTCAACATACTTTCCCACATCTAATCAAAAAACCACACGCCATGTAGTGAGCGTGACATTAACCCCAGCAACCAGATGGGTACAGCTGTCACTTGCAACAGGGAGGCCGTGGCCCATCCCAGTTTAGGATTCCTTTTCTTTCACCTTCTGTTTTCAGTTTTACAACATTCTCCACTCATCTGAGATGCTTTTTCAAGGAGGGGTAAGGATATACCTACACTCCACTCTTCAGGAAACGGTGAACCACTTGACTGAAAGAAATGCTTTATAAGCTGTTTTATTTAAATATTTTCTCCAACCTGAAATGGAAATGACTGTCTTTGCTTGGAAGAAGGTTGTGTAAACAATGATCTTTGCAGCACAGCGCGTCTCACATGGAAGATCAGTATTAAGGCGGCCCTTAGAGTACTTTCACATATCCATTGGTATATCCCCTTTGGATTGCTTTTCTCTGCTTTCAACCCAGGCCTTGTTGATGGTACGCTTCATTTCATCATCCCCTTCTGCATACATTTTTTTTAAAAGGTTCATAAGCCCTTCACTAGGATCTGAGGTGTCATAGGCAGCCTTCCTGCAAGATGGATACATAGGAGAAGATCAGGTATATCCAACAGTTCTGGGCAAAAAAATTAAACTCTTATATTTGTTTGAGACATCCTGATAACAGTGAGGGTGTTGTTTTGGCAAAGTCTTTAGGCCCTGGAGGTCTTTGGTCATGCTTCAGTCAGCTTCCAAGTAGGGAGAATCCTAAAGAGTACCCTTAAATGACACACAAGTTGAGTAGTACACCTAGAACTGTCCCACTAAGGATGATGGGAAGTATTTTGCAGTAAACATGACCCTGGAAGCACCATATGAAATTAATTTTAGGAAGCAGGAGTGGAACACAACAGACCCAGAAAGCGCCAACATCTGTCTGTGCCAGTACACGAAAAGTGAATAAAAACAGAAAAATGACCACACTGAGCTCTTTTGAAGTGACCCAAAAGGCATTTTCTGCTTCCCGTTTTTTTAGATTATCTCCAGAGGTCAACTGACTTGTCTTTTTTTAACATCTTGCATTTCAAAGCAATTTTCTCAACTTAAGAAGCCAGCTGTCAAATGGTGCCACCCACATGGTAAGCACCTGGGTATGACAGCCCCACATGACCAGACTATACATAATGCCCTGTCTGGCTAAACTGCCTCTCTCTATCCTGTTTTCTAAAACCCCTTACGTAGTTGCTGGTTTCCACAGGCTACCTGAAAAACATGCAGATCAAAATAGATCAGCAGAGGGAGCAAGTTCCCCAAGCACAGGGCTAACCATCAGTTTCAGGGGCCTGAGAGCGAGGCGTAGTTCTGAAGTGACTCATTTGTCATACTGTGACTCCTCAACACTTGGAATAAGACGACAATACTAATCGTGACAGGCTGGGCAGCGTGCAGGACTTCTCTGCACAAGATACGGGTTTAACAAAACGACCCTGTCCCTCCAGCAATGTGCATGAGTATTCAAGTCGCCTTCTCTTAATCTCCAGTGATGCCACCCAAGAGGGGAAGGTACTGTTGCTCTAAATTCAGGTATGGTTCCTGAGGGCTAATTGGTTTCAGCAAAACAACCTATCAATGTACACACAATGAATAGTTGTTGGCAGGCGTAACTTTCTCAAGAGTGTTTCCATGCTTCCAGGTGGGTGTACACATTCTCTTCTGGAGAAGAACATGTGTGTGTACTATAAAATTATTCTATAATACAGCATATTTTTAATATATCTCTCTATCTAAACGTCTCTTGTCCCCAGGTGTTTCCTGCTGTAATTTAGCACTCACACATCCAGTGCCTAAGTTGCTTGTAGGATTGCTCCCAAGCACTTGAAGTGGTACAAATTAGCTTGAGACTTTGTATAATGATGTAGGTAGACAAAGACCTGTTTTGCCAAAAGGACGCTGGGATTTTTGTGCAGGCACTACACACACAGGTGATAAAATAATAATTATTTTGACCAGCATAGCTGCAGGACATATAAATGTATTTCTACATAATACACACTTAACCTAAAAAAAGCCAACCTCACTAGAGCAGTTTTTGCAACAAATGCAGCCATCAAAATATAAATGAATCTTTAATTGGTTGGTTACCTTTAGCACTCTCACTGCAGGTCTTATCTGTCATATTTCCTATGATGCAGCATTCATCATTAGCAATAAAAGAGTAGAAGAGTGGCAAACAGCTACTCTGAGTGTATCTCCTCCACTGCCAGTCCTACTAGTACCAAAAAAATCCCAACCTAATGATTCTCAAACACCTTAGGGGCTTGTCTCCCAGAACAGCGATTCTCACAGTCAGTACAGTACAGATCAGCTCTCCTGGCAGTCCTAAGAAATTTGGAGAAGACAACATGGAAAATGAGATGGAGAGTTAGAGAGACACTTACTCTTTCTCTTTGCTTTCTTTTTCCACTTGAGTGAGACAATCCCATTTTTCCTCCCGCTTCTTCCTACACATCACAAGGACCGTGTCCGTCTTTATCTGTATGGTGAACATCAAGGCATGAATTTAGAATGCTTCATAAAGGGATGCTAGTCACAGCCACGATGAATAAGGTTAGCTTATAACATAAACCTCTTTCTATACTCGCAAATTCCTGAGACATTTATCTCAGCTATTGATTATTACATAGCATATAGAAATTATAGCATGTACTCAGCTTTGTACTCAGGCATACAAAGTATTTAACCTCATTGTGGACAATTTAAATGGTGTGATTAATATAATACTAGTACAATAGTATAGTACCAATATGGAAGAACATACAGTGCTGCAGAAACACCATTCAGTACCCAGGACTGTCAGGTAAAGGGTGGCTATATTTACTAGACTCCTCCAAGAAGACCAAGTTCAGGTAGAGGCTCTCCCAGTTTATTTCTCCAAGGATAAGAAACTAGTTTTAGGGCATTGCTTAATCTTGTGATATGTTTGCAAGTTAAAAGCAAAGCCAGTTTAATTGCAACCCTGACCTAAATTTTGCAAAGGACTCCTGCATGCCACAGCAGACAAGAGTCTGCTGGAGCTTTAGCTTAGCTTAGCAAGTACGTGATCACTGCTCGTTTTTATGCCATATTAAAAATCACCAGAGCATCACCCTCATTTATTTCAGCTGTTTTAATCTTACACTGTCCTAGTTTTAGGGCAATTTCAAATTGAACTATCATTTCTTTACCTCTGATGCCACTAAGCGCAGCGCACAAGTGCGCAGAACACACACAAGGTATCTGACACATCCCTAAGCCCAGAGAGGTGCTACAAGTAGCACTGTAAGGACGCTATCACCAGTTGCAGTAGAATGTTACTAGTGTTCAATTCTGGAGCAACATGCCCTTACAAAAGCCAAGCAGGTTTCCAACTTTGCTTTGGGTATTAAGCCTATTTAAGCTTCCCAAGATTTCGGCCTGCTGACAAATCTCTTAGACCTTGAAATTGCAAAGGATTTCTCAGAGGTATTTAAAAGCACAAGGATGCAAATGGATGCTTAGTGGAATTTTCTGCTTAATTATTTCTGAAATCTTGTTGGACACCTATTAAAAACCAAATAAACAAACAAACAAAAAAACATACAATATCCAGACATGATTTTTTGAAATAGGAGCCCATGGATTCCAGAGGATTCCACAGTTCTGACAATTACAGATTATTACGAATCACTTTCACTCTGAAGAGACTTTACAGACAGAAGGGAGGGACTGAAGGGAGATTAAGTTTCATACCTTAGAGTCAGGCAATGAACACAGTACTTTGTGAAGGGACCTAAATATCTCTAACAGCTGTGGTGCACTGACCTTTCTAGAGCTGCCTTCCACAGAGATGGGTTTCAGGAGATTGTTGAAGGTCATGGTGTAGTTCTTCCCATTCAGATTCTTCACTAGCAGATCGAATGACCTGGAACCAGAGAGTGGGGGAAGAAGGGCACAAATATGCCAATCATTGTAAGACTATTGTGCCTTGCCACCAAAAACAATGTCTGAAAGCCCTTTTGCAGACACATTTCTTTGGAAAGCATGCCAATGGGCCCGAATTACTTTCTTCCCAGGGCTCTCAAATCTTCAGTTAGATTTAATACTGAGGACTTAAAAGGACCTCTCCAGACTTCAGAACACATCAAAATCTCTAGGGTTCTTTCTATCTCGCTGATCTCCTACAACCTTGGAAAGGCAGATTTAGTTAATGTACACTTCAGTTCTATCACCATCAAAAAACAGGGCTAACACTACATATCCTGTCAAGTGTGATGAGGTGCAACAAGCGTTTGTAAAATGAAAATACCCTGATACTCTCTAAGAAGAGTTATACTTAAGGGTATGTACTAAGTGCTACCAAAAGCTAATACCGCTCAAGTCTAAAAAAAAGAAAAAAAGGGGGTGGCAGGGGCATAAGGGCTGATCCAGAACAAAACTGAATGCAACACGCTCCTGCATTTCCAATAGTGTTCTTCATCCACGCCCTCCCCTGTGGCATGGTGCAACATGATAAACTCACCTCTCCGTGAAATTCACCTGCACATTCTCAGCTGGAAGCTTCTGGACTCCATTTAAAGAGATGTAAATCTTAATAAACTTATCTGACTGATCCCAGCCTGCAAGTGGAAAAAAAAAAAAAAAGAGATTAAGTTCTATCTTTCCTCCATAAACTTCGTCCATTCCATTCCAACTCCCCCCCACGAAGCCTCCTAGCAATGACTAGCATTTCTGCCTCACTGAAACAATCTTCAGAGGGATAAGGGAAAGACGTGAATTATTCAAGAATAATTTGAGAGCAAAAGGAGGTCCTCGCATGTAGCCCTGTTCCCCAAGTCCTGCAAATTCCGAGAAAAGCCACGTATTGGCTCAGTTAAAAGGAGCGCAACTCTGCCCGTGCAGGGGAAGTCAGAGGTAGCCATCTGCTTTTGCTGCAGTTCCCTTGACCCACTTTTTCCCCTGCTCCCCGCATGACAAGGATCTTGAGCAATTCCCTCTCCTTTCACCTACATGGTGAGCAGAAAAGCTGAAGCTCACTCTTTCGTTTCTGCTAAGCACTAGGCAATGGAAAAACACCAGTTGGTCCACCAGGGATCATTAACACATCCCACCAGTACCATCACACAAACAGAATTAATACCACTGTGGTTGGGATGGCACAGTAAGCACAAAGTAACTTTTGAAGTGGGGTCTCCAATATGAAATAATCACTTAAGAAGGCTTCTCTATAATGCTAAGTGGCAACTGTAACTCACACGAATGCCACCCTGCCTTCTCTTCGGGGAGATGCTGGAGCTCTAGTAAGCGTTCAGAAAAGTAATCCTACCGTAATTGTTTATTTTCACTGTGTACCCTCCCAGTGAAGACTTTTCTTCCTCTGCCACATCTTTTGGCTTCGGTGGAGGCTGATTCTTGATTTCTAGCTCTAGCTTGTGTTTCTCCGTCATCAGGACATCACGAAGTCGCTTCCTCGTGGCTTTTGTAAGCAGTTCTTTAACCTCTTCCAAATCTTTCTGTAACTGGTTCAAAAATAAAAGATCACACGTATATGTCAGATATGGTTCATTTTACTCAGGGTTCACAGCTGAGCTCTTTCAGCTATGCCACTTTCACGTTTCCCAGATGTCACAGTTTCAGGTTTGTCAAGTCAGTAGTTTCCTTTCCCTCTACGCCCCGTTAGGCATGAAGCCACCCATTCCTCACTCCCTGGCCACTCATCTTTTCACTTTTCGACCAGTGTATTTCAAGGCTGAAGCTTCTATCGATTAAAAAAAAAAAAAAACATACCAAAAAAAAACCCCCAAAACCAAACAAACCAAAAACCACCCAAAACCCAACAGAAACCGACAAAAGTTCGTCAGCGGGACCAGCCCCTCGGCCGGTCCTGGCTCACGCTGACAGCGCACAGCACCATCTCGGGCAGCGGCGCCTACAGCGCCCAGCAAACGCGCAGGCTGAGGAGGGCTCCCCGAGGGCTCCCTGAGGGGCTCCCGGCCGCCCCCCGGCCACGCAAGCTGCCCGGCCCCACGCCTCCTGACTGCGGCCGGACCACCGCGCACCGCACGGCCCGGCACAGCCCGGCCCGGCCCGGCCCGTTGCTCCGGCGCGGNGCCGCCGGGCGGCTTTTCTCCCGCCCTCGACCGCGTCTGGGAGCCGGCGGCCGAAGCGAGCGGCGGCGGGGCCCGGGCGGGCGAGCGGGTCGCTTGTGCGACCTCAGTCGTCGCTTTCAGGGAAGATCTGAAGTGACCGTCCGCGGGTACTGAGCCGCGGTTGTACTTATCCAAGAAAAAAAGCGTAGCGAGGTGTTTCTCACCGCCGTTACCAAGTCAGTGTACTGAACAAAAAAGGTTCTCTATCCTCGGGGCCCAGTCGGGCATTAAAGTTCCCCAGAGGAAATGGAAAAAAAAAAGCAGGCAGTGGCAATCTTTCTGTAAGCAGGTAAGTGGAAGAGTCAGCGTTTTCTTCCGGAGGTCTTTGATAAACAGTGGAACCCCGGGCAGCATCCAGCCCTTCAGCGTTTAAAAAAGATTTCTCTGAAAGAGTGTGCCAGTTATAACATCTCTTTTACCAAACTGAGGAATGCCGGCTCATTTGCTCATTTATGGGCTTAGGGGTTTTTTTCTCTTCCTCTTGTAAAGTGAACATCTAGGAACTAATGAATGTGTGAAGAGGTGGTGGTTTTTTGGTTTTTTTTGGTTTTTTTTGCAGAGGTATGGAGAGAAGAATAGATCGGATGAAGGTAAATTTGTAGAGAACCTGAAGCCCAGGATTTATGTTCAATCTGCAGTCCACAAAGCAGTTTTAACAGACAATGTACCAAAATGTTTATTATAACCCTCTGGTCCAGCACTTCAAGAGCTGCCGTTGAGAAAGGGTCAGGAAAGATCTGCATAACTAACTGTGGTTATGTTTCATTTTCGCAGGACTGAGCTTCAGCCTGTCCGTCTTAAGCAATAGCCTTTGAAGTTGGGCTTATCTGGAAAGTTTGAAGTTTGGCTTTATCTGGAAAATACAATATGGTCAACTGGAATTTACTTCTTTGTCATGGTTATTTAATTGGTTATGGGTAGTTGCTTTTTCAGGAATTGTTTCCTTATGAGCTTTCTGTTGAGCAGCCACTGAGACAATAAAAAACTTTGTGGTTTTTTTTTTCCTTAGCTACTAATCTTTGAGTTTCTCCACTCTCAGTTGTGGTCTTACACTAGGAAGTGCTCATAGTTTCAGAATTTAAATTGGTATTGCTTTATAATTTAATTTCTGGCTAGAGGAGAAAACGCTTTCACTAATACATACATGCATTTGTAAGTGAGGCTGAGAAAGCCAAGTTTTCTTCCTCTGCACATCCTCACAAGGAGCCAAGTGGCAAGCTTTCGGGGGAGAAGAATCAGAACAGGTCCTGCATCAGGAGTGGGAAAAAGAGCTAGGTTAGAACTAGCAGGAGTACTGAAACTCAGCTGAAAGGTCCTGGTCTAGTCTGGCAGACAAAATAGAGGGCAGCATGACCTTCAGTGTTCATCGGTTCTGGGGACGGGGGAAAAAAAATCATCTGAGAGGGCTTTCGAAGGACGTGGCCTCTTTAAAAGCACGTAGTAGCCATTGCTTCGGCTTCTGTCTGCAGGCATCACTAGCAACTGCTGACAAACAGTCTTTGGATAGTGATGTGGGAAGTAGATCAATACAAAATATTATGTCTGGTAAATTAACTAGTTGAAGTATTTAATCTTCAGCTTTTCTACCTCTATGCCTTTGTATCTTCCTCTGAAGTACTGTGTGCTTTTCCAGTTATCTGGGAACAATGGCTGTTCATCTTCAATTAATAAAAAATAAATCCTAGAACAATTGCTTGCACAGAGAAATGGTTTTATAAAGCACTTGAATACTTTCAACTGCTGTAAATGCCGCTCTGTGCTGTTCTTGCTCTGCCGTGTCTCTCTGTTACCAAAGTCAGTTTTCTGTTTCTTGCAGGCTCCTTCTGCTCCCTACGTCTCTTCCTTCAGGCATGCTGCCTCATGGCTCACTTGCCATGAGTACACTCTTTGTGTACTTCCAGGGACGCATGAAGCCTTTGACAACTCCTGTTCCCCCATTGCTATGCATCAACAACCTTTAGGAATAGCACATTTGCCAGTATGTTCTCTGTGCCGGAAACCTCAGACTAGCATTTGGAGCGGAGGACCAAGGTGACCCGTTAGCTCTCTAGCACAGTGCCTGGCAGACTCGTGCGGAACAGGTTACCCCTTGTGAACAAGTACATTATCGTTACAGATGGGTTGGAACTAGCTATGTAGCACACGCATGTTTTGGATGGCTAGTCTGCCCAGCCGCTGTGTCCTAGTGCGATAGTGCTGCTTGAAAATAACCAGCTGGAGTGGCCTGTGTCAGAAAACCAAAGACAGGAGCTGTTTATTATTGCAAACAGATTTAAGCTGTTTCCTAAGTAAATGGCTTATGAAAAATAAGCACCTTATTCCCATTTCATTTGCGTTTCCATTTATTTTACAAGGCATCGTTCACACAATGATAACAAGGTACTGATCCAAACAATTCTGTAACAATTAAAAAAGTAAACATTTGTTGTGACCATGTACATTGAATTGCACTTTTAATAACAAGCATTACACTTATAATTAATTCCATATTATACTTTATATAATACATGGATTTGTTACCCAAGAACTGGCAGTACTGAATTGTTCTCAGTTAAAAGTCTGCTATCACCATGATGCTCTTTTTTCCTAACTCTATAGGAGTTAGGGAACTTGGGACACACCCAGATAACAAATAAAACTCCAAACCTGGAAAACTTCATTGTAATGGAGTCAGAGCTTTGAAGCTGCTCTCTGTTTTCAATGTGCTGTAGTGAATCCACCTTGAATGTCAGACTCTGAGGGATCTGGATCATGCTTGGTTAGACCCTTTTCTGCATTCAGGTGCCATCTTTTCCCAGTTCAGAGAAGCCAGAGAATCTTCTTCCGTGGGAAAGCAACAGTTCCTAAAGGTTGAGAGAGCTCCTGGCACAGCTTTTGAAGGTAGTAGCAGCAGCAAGGCAAGCCCAGGAATTACTGGAAGGAGGGAATTGGGATCTGGAGAAAAATCTGAGAACATCTGCTCCTGTTTGCCCTGGTAGTACCATCCATATATTATATAAAATACAAAAATAAGAGAAACTGAAAGGAAATTAGTACAGCCCAGGATTCTGGTGGTATCAAATCACAAATGAAATTTATGATACCAAAATCCTTTTGATGTATTTATCCCCTTGTGATTCAGTTTCCTATATATTATTCTATATATAAGATAGAGTTTTCCAAAGATACATATATATTCCTTTACAGGTTAAATAAAAGCAAGTCCCACTGAATAAGAAAATAAGAGGAGGTAATGTCCTAATTCTCTACCCATACCTTTTTTTCTTTTTCAGGTAAAAATAGCATGAAATACATTCAGTAGCAAAGCAGTTGGAATCCAGGAGAAATGGAGAGCCCTGTATTCCTGGAGGATTAACCTGTACATGTTAAGTAGCGATCCTGAAATAAATTATGTAGACTTCTGACTTGGAAGAGACAGGATCTTGATCAATGCTGGGTATTATTTATCCAGTTGCAAATTCATTGAATCTCCCAAAACCCATCTATGGATTAGCCCAGTTTTAAAGGCTGCTGTGATGTATACCTACCCTAACTTGAAAGGTCCAAACTAGCGTGCTTCATTGCGTCTCCCCTCAGTAATATTACTTGGAAGGAGGTAATGGGGCAGCTCCCAGTAGGATATTAGCATAATAGTCAGAAAAATAATTTAGTTCAAGCCTTTACGTTTGCAAGAACAACGTGATGCCTGGTGCTGCATATACACAGCATTACATGTGAGTGCAGCCAGGTGTTTGCACAACAGCCCGTTCTGCAGGGTTCAGCTGTAACAGAGGTGTGCTTGTCGGCCAGAACAGTCCCTTGGTCTTGAGAGAAACATCTGCCCCGGTCTTCACATTCCGTTAGTAACATGTACTAAAGTTTTCTCTCTGGCAGTTGGAAGAAAACCAGCATTGTAAGGTAAGAGTTTTCAATGCCAAAGGTATTTAGGCTTATAAGATTATGCAGAAGTATGCCAATTATCCCTGAGTCTAACAGTAAATCAAGATAAGAGGTATAGTTCTCCCACGTGTACAAGTAGTTTCATGGATTTCACTGCAACTACTTAATAGATGGAAGGGAACAGCCCTACCTTTATCCTGTGGAGAAAGCATGACTTACGTAGCTTCCAAGTTTTGATACTTCAGTGCCAGTAAATTCAGATTTTTATTTACTCTTAAATTGCCACATTCAGTCAGTGAGTGACATCGTGACTCTGAAGTCAATAGGATACTTCACACTTTGTCAAGGGGATAAAGTCTTGCTGTTCTTGACTTTTTATCTCCCTCTCCCCTTGTAAATGGCTGGTTTTGAGTTGTTTTTAACACAATGGCACAGATGAAAGCATCTGTCTTAAAAGAAATTTCAAGGGCCAACCAAGAGAAGTCCTTTAAAATGTCTAAACTAGGAAAAAAATTGCTTACCTATGTAAGCAATTTAACTTATCTGTAGCAAACTATATACTAATTAATGGGCAGGACAAGGATGTGTTTGTCAGCTGGCAGTACTGATTACATGGCTGACTACCTTTCCTGAGACTGGTTTTACTAAATATTAATGCATATGGACCTCAGGGATTCTGCAGTTTCTTGGATTAACACCACACATGATATTTTCTATTTTATTGTTTTTAATTCTCTCCAGGTACACTTAGAATTTGTTAAACTAAGTGAAATAAGTCCTATTACTTTAGAATATGAAGTTTGATTCACAAAGATAATACAAGACTAGTTCACAGATGTACCATGTAACTAAATCAGCCTTGCTTCATTTACCCTGTAAAGTTACAGTCAAAGTAAAAAACACTTTTTTTTTAAAGTGAGAAAAAGTACTTTCCCCTCTTCTACCCCCCCCCCCCCCCCCCACGTG